>CM030375.1:20351714-20513917 GCA_003604175.2 Clonorchis sinensis
TTGAATTAAGGATGAAAACGGAATTTCAGATCCTTTACTACCCAGAATCTACGCAGTTGTCCAATATTCATTCCTCAGTTCATGGGGTTTTTTGCTCTGCAAAATATCCACATATTTCAAGAGACGTTTGGTTTTATCTGCTCTCTTTGGAATGCAAAGTTGAATGTTAGAATCCTGTGCTGGAAGGCAATGATCAAGTTTAGGATATCAGGTAAAATGTACGGCGGCTATCAGTACGCTAGGAAACGATGCACAGCTTGGCATAAAAGGAGGCCGGCCATTACAATACAGTCCACTGAAAATGTTTCCCACAAAGAATTCGATATAGTCCATGTTGTAAAGCACTTTGTAGACATCCCTGTATGTGCCGGTGTAGTTTCCTTGGCAAGCCGCAAAATTTTTCTAAATTGGACCGCCAACAGTCTATTCACCAAACTGATTCTGGTAAGCATGAGGTTGTTCATCGCAACAGAACACCTACTGATATGAACGTGAGACAAAAATAGTTACTTCTGTTTCTGCCCTGCAGAGAAAAGGCGCCGTGCAAGTCTAATAGTAGACATTAACCCTTCCAATGATGCCTCATCTTTGCATTGGCAAGGCAAATATCACCTAGCTAATAGTCAGTTGACTTGTGATGAACAGCATGTGGAGAGCAAAGGTTTCAAAGCTTAATAATTAGCAGA
This sequence comes from Clonorchis sinensis, assembly GCA_003604175.2. Lineage (NCBI taxonomy): Eukaryota > Metazoa > Platyhelminthes > Trematoda > Opisthorchiida > Opisthorchiidae > Clonorchis > Clonorchis sinensis. The sequence goes on from CM030375.1 coordinate 20,352,401, forward strand.
ATATCGGGCGCAAATTTTAGTTGTGTATCAGAAAAAACCATTGGCAATGAACAAATTTCCCAAATACGTCGACAGCCTGTGTTAAATTGTCTATGAAATGTTGCTGTCCGACGTTTATGGTATCAAATTCCAACTGCGATAATTGTGACTTCAATGAGAACTTTATGGAAAAATCTTTAATTCAAGTGTACTAGTGGTGTGGTCACTTATAGGCAAGGCGCACAAATATGCGGCCAACCACGATAGAGGTCGGCTATTGAGCAGAGTTGTGAGTTCTTGAAAATGCAGGTCTGAGCCGATTTTTCATTGGACTCACGGTTACTGGGCTAACTGCCAGCACCTATGATTTCAGATGAGTTCACGAACCACCCTTAAATGCAGCCCCAATTCCAGGCTCTAATCGGAATTCTAACGTGCCAATTTGTGAGGGAGCATTCGATGCAATTAAGCAAAACTTTGCGGTTGTACGACTCACTCTCCAATCCCATTGGCTAATCTCCAGTGTATGGCCGATTCAAACATCCCCCGCCCATCCGTTTTCACCACGTCCAGCAAACACAAAAGTCACTTATGTTAGTATGTAACTAAACTCCGGTTTCCGGCACACGAATTTTACCTTAATAATGCATCTCCCGTTAATGTTTCATCTACGCCACGTGATTCTTATATTCACGAGGAGATTTTGCGAAAGAATTAATCAAATGAACTTTAGTGAATTAGCTCTTCCATGGGCAGATACTGATTGTGGTCTATTTGCCAAGGTACTAGGGGTTTCACGAGCATTCCTGCTGAAAAGCAAACAATCGTTTGTCCTTGTTCCCGTGCACAAGAAATACCCGAATTCCGGTACAGATGTGTATGCATCACAAGACTGCATCTAAGGGGGGAACTCCTCAGAGCGAACAGTAAAAAAAATTTGGCCGTGAGTATATCCCAATTAAATGTTTCTTGCGAAATATCAGTCGCCATTTTGCAGGTGTAGCATGGGAATTCACATATACCGCACAACCAACTTCAATATCTGGGGTTTAGGTGCCATGCTGTTTATTATTTTTGCCACGTGATATACGTAATCCACGTGATACGTGGAGTCACAATATTTGATTATCATTGAGGCTCATGGAAATTTGAGATCAAACAAACATTGATTTAGAATAGAGAAATGTGCATCAAAAAACGTCTCTGAGAGACTAGATGAAGCCATGAAGCTCATTGGTCCAACAGATCCTTCTGTTGACTCAGATTCTGCTAGCTGAATGATCTTTAAGTTTACAAATGTCGTTCAGCGAGATAGATCGGATCGAGCAAACGAGGCATGCATAAGGTGGTTCTGTTTTCATAGGCACAGTGTTCATTTTTAAAGGACAATTCTGTACATGTATTTCGCAGATCAAAACACAACGGATATCACGGTACATTACTAATAGGTATGCTTTATAGTAGCGCTGGTCACAAACAGGTGCGATCTTGGGATACAGTTGCATACACAAATAATATACATTTCTGGCTTCAGTTCATCAGATTATTTAACTGGAAAATCTGCAAATTCAGAGAGGCCAAGTGTAAACATTATGTAACCTAGGATGTGAAACTTGAGTACTTGGAAAACAGAAGTCGCTTTTCATACGTTACTGTTAGCTGTCTATTAGATTTGCAAAGAAAGGATAAATTCCATCCGGCAATTTCCTGAAAAAATCTTCTCTAATTAATGCAGGACGAAACTACCTAGAAAATTCATTAATACTTAGATAATTAGGCAAGACATCGGGTGCCGAATCATTGTGCATACAACTAGGCCTCTAACTAACTCACCTAATATGCGATTCGCTTGGAATTGGCTCTTTCATACGTTAACAATGCATCGCAGATAAAGATCCTGGCGTGAAACGGGAGGTATTTTTAATTCAAAGTTAAACATTGGGATCATATTTTGTCTGGCCACACAATGATCGACAAATTTTCGGCATTATTTCCAGTTTCACTGTTGTATCGGATAGTTCAGCCCATGCAACGAATTAAATCGCCCAAGAACATTTCATCAAGTGCACGGGAAACCAAGGGTGTTATTGCCCACGATGCGTTTGAGCATGGACAATCAGTTATGCTGCGATAATGATTTGTTTCCCTTTATCAAAACTTACTCAAGAATGTTTGTTGTCAAATATCTTACCTAAACTCTACCGATTGGTCACACAATAAAACTCTTTTAAAACTACAGTCTTATTATGTTATCCCAGTAATAAGTGCACGGAATTGTCTGCATACCGGGCGAATGTTATCCTTTGGGGATTTTTGGATTCCGCCAGCAAGTCACTACTTAATGGCCGAGAAGATTGGGAACAGTGGTCACTGCTGGCAACTAAGTATCACATATGATTTCCAGCGCTTCATCGTTTTATGGAACTAAAATTCCTCCCTACCTGCCCATGCATGACCGTAGGGATTCTAAGGATCTGTTCTCCAAATGATGGACTTTTTTCAAAATTATGTGTTTTAAATTGGTATTCAACAATTTCACTCCTTCTGGCCATTCCTCCCCAGACATATCTTGGCTGTTCCAAACTCTTCAATTCGCGATCAGGCCAGTGTCAACTCCTGTGTATAAGCGGAAAACATTTGCACACTTGCGGCAAGACCCACGCCGACTGGCGTCTTCATATATTGAGCGAATTCTCCCCGATATGAATTAAAAGTACGACCACACCCTAGAGGCAGACACTCGGGAGATACTCTGTCTTAAAGCGGAATATAACCTGTGGGAAGTCGTGGTACCTTCAGGTGGCGGTGGTTTTGTTGACGATGTCCTGTCTACCTAATGCCTTGGACTATCGAGCTAGCCAGTTTTCTTCGAGTTGTACTGTGCTCTGAAAACAAAACTTATCACCCCAGATTGTTATCGTGACTGCTATTAATAGACTCATTTTTCCAGGGAAGGAAGGTGTGAATGTGTGTAGTAAAAACGGAAAACAGTTCACCGCCAATTTTAAGGCACGAGTGACCTTGTTTTCCGGCCTTAAAGCCTATCTACTCTTGCGGTCAAAGGTGTAAACATCCGAAGGCTGATGAAAATTCTTTTGAGTCGAAACCTTGCAGTGTTCGTGTCAACCAAGACAACCACTGTTAATAAACCCAAAAGAGGTTTTGCTATATTTATTTCATTAGATTTTCCAACCAAACAGCTGACACTTATTTACCCTTTGTGTATAAAGCAAGCAAAATTGCCCTCCACCGATCAAGCTGGCTGGTAGGCTTAACAATGGTCCCTTAAGTTTACAGCCCCACCTGTCATCTGTTTAACCATATTCCAGACAATGCATATCATCATATTTTGGAAGTTGGCCTGCGTTGTCCTGATTGCTAATCCCAATTCGCCGAGCAAAATGCTCTGTGCTTGCTCTTTTAACCTTGCATGAAATAGTAAAAGTTCTGCGTCTGTTTTCTTGCAGTTTTCTTTGGGTGGTTCCAAGCAACTATACGTCGATCTGCTTGAAGTGCATAGTGACGGGATTCTGGTTGAGCAACTTGTCTGGAATGTGGAATTTTAAGAGCGGCAAACAATTGACAAATAACTCAGAATCAGTTTACTGCTGCCTTACCATAACTCTCTCCCCGAATAACTAGTTGAACTAGCGTAGCTTGACTATTCTGTTTTTTTTTCAGTCATTTCAACGACGATGCACAATATGTACAGACTAGTGGAAATTAATTAAGACTGCACCAAACAAGGACGGAGTTCTAGCTCAACGAACCCTTTATAATTTTATTTGACATTCAACAGAGATTTATTAGACATTTGCAATGCATTCTAATGAAGTTGTACACGCGAGCCATTACCCTTTGACCGGTTTGTAGTTTAAAACTGTTTCAATGGAACAACCATTCTACATTTTGAATGGAGCAAGCACTCCCTTCATTCTGCCCCCAGGGAAGTAGTTGGGAATGAAGTCCTACACCAATGTTGCTTAAATTGATTGGCTCGCACTTCTAGTACAATCATCAGCACCTGTCTCCTAGCGCAATTTAAATGCCGTACACTTCTCGACTTTTAGATGTCTTGTGATATTTCATGATACGATGCTGAATGGCACATATTCCTAATTATTTGGAAAACCAACCCTCTAACTGAGGAATTACTGCGTCCCACAACGCTTCTGCCCTTTTTACTGTCTTATCCTTATAATGGGCGATTTCTCTGTGCTTCCCTTGGACCAGCTTTGTTTGCTTCTCTGACATTAAACAACAACATAGAATCCTGATAACACTGTTTATAATTTCCTTACGTGCTCCTTGATGTATTGCCATGTGGGAACTAATTTGGGCGTCAACAGATATCCCACATAATTATTTTTCAGGATATACACTGCAGTATGGACGACCGACTTAAGTTCATGTGCCAGAAGCCGCCCATTTAGGTTCGAAATAATCATTTGGCACACTTTTCCAGATTTTTCTGCTTTCACATTTTGCTAGAATGGTCAAACTTGGCACAATACTTCTTCAAATGTGTGGTCTTCCCATTTCCAAACCATGATTAATCTTGGCATTAACAAACATCTGTTAAAGCATAATTTTTTCGAAGTTATATTCGGAATCCCAGGGTATTAAATTGAATAGGATCCATACAATGGATATAAGGGAGCAGTGAGTATATAGCACTGGACACAAGTTTTGCTCTCAGTGGAGCTCTTTAGCAGTGTATTTCCAATGGTCGTGAATAGGTTTGTACTCAATACGTCTGACATGTGGGGTGAGCATATTATCAAGACTCCACCACGCTGGACAAACCTGAATTTCACGTTTGAATAGGTTATATACTTCCGAGGTGTGTCAGAATGTATCTGTTGCGCCCTAGGAATGGTTAACGCAATGGTGCTTCCCATAGCGTGCTTTCTGGAGAAGCTACGGTTAGATTAAAATATATTGAAGTGTCCTTGGCTCATCAGTATTTGGATCGTCTAAAATTGCCAAACAAAGTGGGATTATGGGGATAGAAATACACAGGGGAAAAGATATGTATTTCTTTCAACATTTGTGTGTCTGTCGGCAAACGTAATTCAACTTTAGGCGAAAATTCTCGAATAGGGTATGGTGCAAATTTTTTACCAGCAATTGTTCTGCAGGGTCCCTTTTAATCATTGGCAAACAAGTGATTAATATTGCAATATAGTAACCACAACAAATTCCTTTGCTCACATGACCTTATACGGGAAGTAAAAAAGTTCCGAGAGGAGAAATTTATTTTCTGTTCTGCCTGAAAACATGCAAAACATGTGCGATTTTCGACTGGACTCCGACTTAAAAAGATTCGGTTAGGGCAAAGGCGCCCGGACACAATAGCTGTACACTAGTGTGATAATACCCTTACCAGCTTTTCGAGCTTATACCGAGTTTAGATTGTGTGTCAGTTTTGACTCCAACGTCGGTCATTTTTGTAGAGTGAAATGTTTTCGTGTAGCCAGTGGGCCGTATGACGGAGGGATGACATAAACAGACGTCTTCCTTCCGCCCATCTGATGTGCAGAAGCGAACTCCCCTGAGTTAATGTAAAACAAGTTGCCTTTCAGCACTGGTGATTTGCATAAAACTTAATCAGAATGGGTGTTGTGACTTATCTTCATTTCGATTATTTCTTGGAGTTCGTGGATTGCAACTTTATGAGGAGGTGCGTTATAAGAAATGAAAATTCTAAGTTGTACCTACCATCTCTAAAAGCCGATCAAAATTAGGTCAAAGAAGCTAGCGCGTTTTTTTTAAATTTTATGGATCAGAATGCCATCTGTTCAAGACCTAACTACTGCATTGCACAATTCAACAGTTTTTTTCATCCACCAGATAGCGGTTTAATTAAACCACACTCTCGCTTATTGGGTGAAAAATTCGCGTTGCTTGCAACATTTTGAACAAGAAGGCGATTGAGAAATTGTCTTCTGTGACGGCATCCTTAAAGCATTTCATAACACACTTAGAGTAAAATGCCGCCAGCTTCTCGTGCCTTCAACTATCCACTCTGCCTTGGTGAGAGTATTTTGAAGCAAACGTGTTACAAGACAATACAATTCCAGTAAAGTATAAACGTACATTTTGATAATTATCCCGAATTTCCGAATTTGGAATAAGGATTTATTCAAAATTAATCTTGAAACAAGTGTACAAAAATTGTCGAAGTCTGATGAAATATGCAGTCCGTTGAAAAATCCAACGTGAGAACTAATATGCCTTCCAATTGTTTATCGTCAGATTACGTTTCACAGACTCACGAATTCACGGATACGGAATTATACACAGGATCGGGGCTTTCTTCCAAGTTTCCCGGGTCGGTTTTGTTCATGTCGTCCAACGTCGTTCACCTGAACGGCACAAGTGAAAAAGGGGTGCAGGACCACTTTCTAAATTCTCAGCGCGGGGTAGTATGCTTACCAGCGCGAGGACTCGTGTAAATAAATGTCTAATAGGGTTTTGAACTGGGTTCTAGATGGAGCGAGGACAACTCTTTGAGGAAAGTTATACCACGCAGCAACTACCCGAAATGAGAAAAAGTTTATCTGATGAAAGTGTGCGCTCTGAGGTTAAAAATCTTCTTACCATGTCCCTGCCGTGTGTTTGCTGGGTCAACGGTGAAAACCTGTTGGACAAGCCTTGTTCAATGTGGATTACGTCTTTCGCGCGTCCTGAGTAGAAAACCGGGTTGGCATATTCAAGGAGCGGTCTAACATAAGCCTCATAGAGTATTTGGATGTCTATGCGAGTAATACGGGAGAAGCCGCGTCGAATTCTCCGTAGAACAGCGAATGCCTTCCGGGCCGATTTCTCAGTATGCAGAGAGAAGTACATGTTTGGAGAGAGCCAGATACCTAAATCCTTTTGACATCCATCCTCACGGTGTCTTCTGATCCTTTCTCACCATACATGACAAAGGAGTCCGCTGAGTATCCTTTGAATGACATATGGACGCGCTTTTCGTCATTCAGAGGAAGATGCCAGTCCAACGATCACTTTTTTGCACCGTCTATATCCATTTGGAGGGTTATGGCATTGGAACTCCACAATTTCAAATCGTCCGCAAAAAGTAGACATGGACTTGCAAGAACATCTGGAAGGTCATCGGCGTATATCAGAAGCAGCAAAGGTCCCAAAACGGAGCCCTGAGGAACTCCAATGGAGACCGGCGCCGCAGAAGAGTAGTTCGAGCCTACTTTCACTCGGAATGATCTGTCTAATGAGAATGCCTTGATCCAGTATAGGATTTTCCCTTGAATCCCGTAACACTCAAGTTTGTGGAGCAGCGGAACGTGTGGGACGTGACGACATGCTTTTGAGAAGTCGAAAAATATGACATCCGACATGAGACCGACGTCCTTGGCTTGGGTTAAGCTGTCCATAAATACGAGCATGTGCGTCACGGTTTGGGAGAAATCCGAGTTGAATTGGAGAAATCTGCGGCCGTGTCTCATGTATTTGAACATCATTTTACGATCCTGTGTTAAGGCCGTGATCTCAAGGCAAAAAATTGGTTACTCAGCCTAAAAGCACGATCTAGGAGTCCTATCTGACAAGTAACGGGCAGCTTAATTCAACGTAGGACGGTCAGAAACAATTGCGGCGAAACTGATTTCTACGAAGTTTACCTGCGTTTGTTCGGCAATCGCAACTGAGCAGTCAAGTAGTATATTGAATTCAGATGTGGGCAGACCGTACAGACAGGTAGACCGTGATTCTATAAGAAAATAACAGTAAGTCGTGTGCAGAAGTAAAGGAAGGCTTACGGCTAGGTTGAACTTTGGGCAGTTAGCAACACAGAAGGGTACAGAAAAGGGCAGTGTGCTATCGGACCTATTAGAGGGACAAATGTTGTTCAGTTCAAAGTTGAACAAATGTTCCACAACAAGTCCAGAAATGTGAGCAATTCGACTACAGAAAACAGTGAATATAAAATCGACTTTGTATAAATTATAATAGTTCAGTCTTGAAACTGGACCAGCCACCGGAAGGGTAATGAATTGGTCTGAGGAATAGGGAAACACAAATAATTACGTCACGTAATTAACAAGCACATTCCTGTTTTTCCGGGCGAGGTCCAGAATGGTGGTTTGTTTTCATATGTTTCATTGGCGGATTTCCGATTTACAGCGGTTCCGCGTTTCACGAAATGCCAGCTTATCCTCTGTGTCTCCTGTAGTCAACTTTTTGAAAAATAGTTGAGACCTCTTTTCCAGAAGACGTTTTGCGTAATATAACGTCAACATATCAGTTTGACTCCTCAATCCTGCAACTCCCGAGACAATATTCTCCATGAGAACCTCCGGACAAAGCAACAGGGATTGTGACAAGTTTTTGAGGCTTATCAGGCAAACATACTTCTTGCAGGTCCGTTAATTTTAGTTTATCCTTGAATATCACATTCAACGACTGCGCGCACAAGCACTAGTCTACTGATTTACATGGTGCAATTCCAAGCACCGATTGACAACTCTTATGTGCCAGTCATCCTTCACTTGCACGTAGTCTGACGTTGCGCCAAATACTAATGCATATACTGAGATCAGAGATTAGCACAAGTTGAGCATTGTGTCCATCATTTCAGATAAACATACCGCTCCGGCCTAAATATTTTTTATTCCGGAATATGGAGCTCCCGTCGTGTATATCGTTATGTTTTCTAGCAAAATAACTTCTGCCGGGATCACAGTTAAAAGATAGAAATCGATGTTTGAGAATTTGTGCTGACAAACACACATCTATAGGCCGAAGGAATCGAGTTATTTTACCAATTTCGTGCGCCCACAATGAAAAAATTTGGAACTATACTGTGGGCTTATAGTGGAAAAAAACNCGACTTGAAATCGTGGAGTTACAATGCCAATACCCTCCAAATAGATGTAGACGCCGCGAAGCAGTGGTCGCAGGATTGGCACCATCCTCTGAATGACGAAAAGCGCGTTCATATGTAAATTAAAGGATACTCAGCGAACTATCTTGAGATGCATTGTAAGAAAGTATCAGAAGACATCATGCGGATGGATGCCAAAAAAGATTTGGGTATCTGGCTCTCCCCAATATGTACTTCTCACTGCACAATGAGAAATCGGCCCGGAAGGCATTCGCTATTCTACGCAGAATTTGACGAGGCTTTTCCCGTATTACTCGCACGGACATTCAAATACTCTATGGGGCCTATGTCAGACAGCTCCTTGAATATGCAAACCCGGTTTTCTACTCAGGACGCACGAAAGACGTAATCTACATTGAGCGTGTCCAGCGAGCTGCTACGAAAATGGTTGCCGGCCTCAAGTCCGTGGACTACAAAGCGCGCCTCGCGGTGCTTGACCTCTTTCCGTTGGAGTATTTTCGCCTCCGAGGGGACTTAATTCTTACTTACGCCCTGTTTGAACGAGGCTTGGCCAACAGGTTTTTCACCGTTGACCCAGCAAACACATAGCGGGGACATGGTAAGAAGATTTTTAAGCTCAGAGCGCACACCTTCATTAGGCAAACGAGTTTCTCATTTCGGGTGTTTGCTGCGTGGAATAACTTTCCTCGGAGAGGTGTCCACGCTCCCTCTAAAACCCAGTTTAAAACACTATTAGAAAATTAGAAGGCATGTTAGTTCTCACGTTGGATTTTTTAACGGACTGCATATTTCATCAGACTTTGACTTGTTCGACAATTATCGTACACCTTGTTCAAGATTATTTTTGAATAAATCCTTATTCCAATTTAGGAAATTTGGGATAATTATCAAAATGTACGTTTATGCTTTACTGGAATTGTATTGTCTTTTAACACGTTTGCTTCAAAACACTCCCACCAAGGCAGTGTGGATAGTTGAAAGCAAGAGAAGCTGGCAACATTTGACCCTAAATGTGTTATGAAATTGCTTTGAGGATGCCGTCACAGAAGACAATTTCTCAATCGCCTTCTTGTTAATAATGTTGCAAGCAACGCGAATTTTTCACCCAATAAGCGAGAGTGTGGTTTAATTAAACCGCTATCTGGTGGATGAAAAAAACTATTGAATTGTGCAATGCAGTAGTTAGGTCTTGAACAGATGGCATTCTGATCCATAAAATTTTAGAAAAAACGCGCTAGGTTCTTTGACCTAATTTTGATTGGCTTTTAGGTATGGTAGGTAAAACTTAGAATTTTCATTTCTTATAACGTATCTCCTCATGAAGTTGCACTCCATGAACTCCAAGAAATAATCGAAATGAAGATAAGTCACAACACCCATTCTGATTACGTTTTATGCAAATCACCAGTGCTGAAAGGCAACTTGTTTTACATTGACTCAGGGGAGTTCGCTTCAGAATCCCGTCACTATGCCCTTCAAGCAGATCGACGCATATTTGGTTGGAACCACCCAAAGTAAACTACACAAAAACAGACACAAAACTTTTACTATTTCAGGCAAGGTTAAAAGAGCAAACACACAGCGTTTTGATCGGCGAATTGGGATTAGCTATCAGGACTACGCAGGCCAACTTCCAAAATATGATGATATGCCTTGTCTGGAATATGGTTAAACAGATGACAGGTGGGGCTGTAAAATCAAGGGACCATTGTTAAGCCTACCAGCCAGCTTGATCGGTGGAGGGTAATTTTGCTTGCTTTATACACAAGGGGTAAATTAGTGTCAGCTGTTCGGTTGGAAAATCTAATGAAATAAATATAGCAAAACCTCTTCTGGGTTTATTAACAGTGGTTGTCTTGGTTGACGCGAACAAACACTGCAAGGTTTCGACTCAAAAGAATTTTCATCAGCCTTCGGATGTTTGCACCTTTGACCGCAAGAGTAGATAGGCTTTAAGGCCGGAAAGCAAGGTCACTCGTGCCTTAAAATTGGCGGTGAACTGTTGTCCATTTTTACTACACACATTCACACCTTCCTTCCCTGGAAAAATGAGCTATTAATAGCAGTCACGATAACAATCTGGAGTGATAAGTATGATTGCGCGTTTATGGCGCAGGGAATACAGCTAATTGAGTATGTGCGGTATATGTAAAAGGTGCACTCCTGCACTCACAGGAGTTGATCCTGGTTTTATGTAAAAAAACTGAGGTACTAGCAACGTAAAAAATGACTTTGTTAAGCGTTCCTGAAAAGCAGAGTGACGTCATTTGTTGTCAATAAAGGGCTCCACCAAGTTTCAGACGCCTATTTAAACGAGCCAAAGGCTTACCGACAGCTTTCAATTTCGACGTTGTACCACCAAAATATATAGCCATGAGAGGCAGTTGTGGAAGGCTTCTGTTATGCACACTGTCAATTGATTAGGTAGGAATTTGTACAACGCGTTAGTGAAAATCACGGCAATATCAAGCAATGATACACGTTGATGGATAGATGTGTTATTGGAAAGCAATACTTCATTGTGTTTGGTAATAGGCTGAAACCGAATTTCGTTCTAAGCTGCCGACCATACTTTCGCCCGATAATCCACATCCAGATTATTTGTTCATTATTTTTACCAATTTAACAAAATTACTGAAGTAGTGTTGGATAGACACTTCTGTTTTCCTGGATTAATCCACCTCCGTTCCATTGTTTTTCTTGAAGCTAATAAATCCGAAACCTATTGATCGTTTGAGAAGACATTACGTCAAATTCCCGGTCTGTAGCAGTTGAGGTGGAGTTTGTGAACAGTAATTAGTTCGAATGAGTTGCTCGAAATCCAACCTCTGTATATGCACCTCGAAACGTAAATCGCCATTGTTCTTCAAAAGTAACAACAAATGCTCAAGGCTTGTTCAAATAACTGCTTAAAAATTTTCCGACGCTGAGTCGAGCCATAGTGTCTTAATTTTTTTCATTTTAGCTCACGTCCTATGATTTTTCTGGCGCTTCCTCGTATATTTGTAACTCAGTATTAGGATCTTTTTCTGTTGTCTTCTTTTTATACTTTCAAGCCACTGGGTTGACCACGGAAATTATTCTGCCTAAAATACGTCTACTTCGCAGATCAAAACACCGGCAGTAGCTATACGATGATATTTTCCCAATACTTTAATAGTTAGGGCTTTGGGACGCAATACTACGAATAGCCTATCTGCGTTTGCTCTTGAACGTGACTGCTTTCAAAGATGACTAAACGAGAGAATTTGCGGAATCATCGTGAGAAACGTCAGGCACATAAACTCGCGCATGTGGTTTCCATCCTGTGTAAAGCATAATTAATTTGGAAACCCAAATCAGCAGGGAACATCGGCGGAACTATTGAGACGGTGATGCAAAAAGTTGCCCATGATGTCAACCAGCGGCAAGATTAAATTCCAACTAGTAATGTTAATATTATAATTATTTTATATTGTTCTTATCATTACAAACTAATAGCGCTTTGCTATCTAAGCGAACGTCGTTGTATTGCCTTCGCGTGTATCAAACCCACACTGTGCGTCACTGAAATGCGGATAGTAGCACCAATGCTTTCTTGAACTCCCTTAAGTCCGACTGCGCACCAGTTTCCATAAAGATGTGAAATTCGTAGAGTGTTTTACAGACTGCAAAAACTTTCTTGGAGCACCATAACACAAACAAAGACCGAAACTATCCTCACGTCAATCTGAGCAATTCAGAGGTATTCATAACTCATTTTATGGATGAAAATTGCATCCGAGGAAGCGCTGTTAGAAGATCCCACCAAAAGAGATGAATATCCTACATCAATTTGTCTAATGAATGGTGATTTGCGTTGTGTATTGATTATGTGCGCGTGAAATACTCCGCTTGTGACCGGTTTTTGAGTGTTGCAAAAACTTGTATGCAGAAAGCACGTTCAGGACCCACTAGACTTTTGCGCAATTAGTTTTGCCGACAAATCTCAACAGGGATAAAATAGTTGCGCAGGATTTCTTGAGCAATATGTATCAATTGTCTGTCGATCGGTATGTCACACTTAGCTTTACAATGTAGCTACAGAGTGTCTTGGGAGCTGTCCGGAGCGCATCATGTTAAACCTTTAAAATCACGATGATTGCATCTACGGAAAGTAACATTTACTCAACTGAGGTCAAACAAATTGCATCACGCTGTGCTAAACCTTCCTGTAAGTTGAAACAGTTCTTCTGGTCGTATATTCACGTTGAATGAAACTACAATACAGTTACACCGTTTCCCATCAGCATCCTGGAAAGTTGTTTTTGGGATTTTTGAACAAAAGATTGTTGTTTGTATGCAAAATGATTCGTGTTGTGTTCGAATAACACGTAAGGCACAATCACCACTGTGGCGATGAACTATCGCAACCCTACTGCTAGGTTTCATTACAAAAATCCTTGGCTGGCTTGTTAGCAACTGTGTGTGCAACGTCTATATCCAACAAGTGTGAAACTTTTGTCCCCTCAGTTACTATGTAGTAACGATCACATCAGATTATTACCTAACCGTATCTCCGTACATATAGGTTGGTAAGCCAGGGGATGGTTCAAGACACTGATCGCCTACGACATGACACGTTATTTCTTCACATTTTCGGGCTTCACATACTTTAGAGAGATTTAATTCTCCTCAATTTCGCAAATTATTTTTATCGGTTGGTCGGCACCCGCTAAATCCTGATTCCGAGCAGCATGCATGGCACTTTCTGAAAGGTGAATTCTGAAAATAGCGTGTTCATAAAGCCTTGTAGCTCTACTGTTTCTATTATTCCTTCTACCAGTTGGTCCATAGAGATTTTTTGAAATTAGACCATCAAGCAGCAAACTCTGTTCCGTTTGAAAAGGCATTGAATATTTAGTTGATCGCTCGCTTGCAGATAACTAGTCGTTTGTCAGTAAACCGCTGCCAAAATTCGGCGATAAACTTTTTCTAGGAGTTCAGATGGTGCACACAATATTCAGAGCACAGCACAACTCGAAGAAAACTGGCTAGCTTGATAGTCCAAGGCATTAGGTAGACAGGACATCGTCAACAAAACCACCGCCACCTGAAGGTACCACGACTTCCCACAGGTTATATTCCGCTTTAAGACAGAGTATCTCCCGAGTGTCTGCCTCTAGGGGGTGGTCGTACTTTAAATTCATATCGGGGAGAATTCGCTCATTATGTGAAGACGCCAGTCGACGTGGGTCTTGCCGCAAGTGTGCAAATGTTTTCCGCTTATACACAGGAGTTGACACTGGCCTGATCGCGAATTGAAGAGTTTGGAACAGCCAAGATATGTCTGGGGAGGAATGGCCAGAAGGAGTGAAATTGTTGAATACCAATTTAAAACACATAATTTTGAAAAAGTCCATCATTTGGAGAACAGATCCTTAGAATCCCTACGGTCATGCATGGGCAGGTAGGGAGGAATTTTAGTTCCATAAAACGATGAAGCGCTGGAAATCATATGTGATACTTAGTTGCCAGCAGTGACCACTGTTCCCAATCTTCTCGGCCATTAAGTAGTGACTTGCTGGCGGAATCCAAAAATCCCCAAAGGATAACATTCGCCCGGTATGCAGATAATTCCGTGCACTTATTACTGGGATAACATAATAAGACTGTAGTTTTAAAAGAGTTTTATTGTGTGACCAATCGGTAGAGTTTAGGTAAGATATTTGACAACAAACATTCTTGAGTAAGTTTTGCTAAAGGGAAACAAATCATTATCGCAGCATAACTGATTGTTCATGCTCAAACGCATCGTGGGCAATAACACCCTTGGTTTCCCGTGCACTTGATGAAATGTTCTTGGGCGATTTAATTCGTTGCATGGGCTGAACTATCCGATACAACAGTGAAACTGGAAATAATGCCGAAAATTTGTCGATCATTGTGTGGCCAGACAAAATATGATCCCAATGTTTAACTTTGAATAAAAATACCTCCCGTTTCACGCCAGGATCTTTATCTGCGATGCATTGTTAACGTATGAAAGAGCCAATTCCAAGCGAATCGCATATTAGGTGAGTTAGTTAGAGGCCTAGTTGTATGCACAATGATTCGGCACCCGATGTCTTGCCTAATTATCTAAGTATTAATGAATTTTCTAGGTAGTTTCGTCCTGCATTAATTAGAGAAGATTTTTTCAGGAAATTGCCGGATGGAATTTATCCTTTCTTTGCAAATCTAATAGACAGCTAACAGTAACGTATGAAAAGCGACTTCTGTTTTCCAAGTACTCAAGTTTCACATCCTAGGTTACATAATGTTTACACTTGGCCTCTCTGAATTTGCAGATTTTCCAGTTAAATAATCTGATGAACTGAAGCCAGAAATGTATATTATTTGTGTATGCAACTGTATCCCAAGATCGCACCTGTTTGTGACCAGCGCTACTATAAAGCATACCTATTAGTAATGTACCGTGATATCCGTTGTGTTTTGATCTGCGAAATACATGTACAGAATTGTCCTTTAAAAATGAACACTGTGCCTATGAAAACAGAACCACCTTATGCATGCCTCGTTTGCTCGATCCGATCTATCTCGCTGAACGACATTTGTAAACTTAAAGATCATTCAGCTAGCAGAATCTGAGTCAACAGAAGGATCTGTTGGACCAATGAGCTTCATGGCTTCATCTAGTCTCTCAGAGACGTTTTTTGATGCACATTTCTCTATTCTAAATCAATGTTTGTTTGATCTCAAATTTCCATGAGCCTCAATGATAATCAAATATTGTGACTCCACGTATCACGTGGATTACGTATATCACGTGGCAAAAATAATAAACAGCATGGCACCTAAACCCCAGATATTGAAGTTGGTTGTGCGGTATATGTGAATTCCCATGCTACACCTGCAAAATGGCGACTGATATTTCGCAAGAAACATTTAATTGGGATATACTCACGGCCAAATTTTTTTTACTGTTCGCTCTGAGGAGTTCCCCCCTTAGATGCAGTCTTGTGATGCATACACATCTGTACCGGAATTCGGGTATTTCTTGTGCACGGGAACAAGGACAAACGATTGTTTGCTTTTCAGCAGGAATGCTCGTGAAACCCCTAGTACCTTGGCAAATAGACCACAATCAGTATCTGCCCATGAAAGAGCTAATTCACTAAAGTTCATTTGATTAATTCTTTCGCAAAATCTCCTCGTGAATATAAGAATCACGTGGCGTAGATGAAACATTAACGGGAGATGCATTATTAAGGTAAAATTCGTGTGCCGGAAACCGGAGTTTAGTTACATACTACCATAAGTGACTTTTGTGTTTGCTGGACGTGGTGAAAACGGATGGGCGGGGGATGTTTGAATCGGCCATACACTGGGGATTAGCCAATGGGATTGGAGAGTGAGTTGTACAACCGCAAAGGTTTGCTTAATTGCATCGAGTGCTCCCGCACGAATCCGCCAGTTAGAATTTTCGAGTAGAGCCTGGAAGTGGAGCTGCATTTAAGGGTGGTCCGTGAACTCATCTGAAATTATAGGTGCTGGCAGTTAGCCCAGTAACCGTGAGTTCAGTGAAAAATCGGCTCAGACTTGCATTTTCAAGAACTCACGACTCTGCTCAATAGCCGCCCTCTATCGTGGTTGGCCGCATATTTGTGCGCCTTGCCTTTAAGTGACCACACCACTAGTATACTTGAACTAAAGATTTTTCCATAAAGTTGTGTGCATCGATTCCTGGCGTACTGATAGCCGCCGTACATTTTACCTGATATCCTGAACCTGACCATTGTCTTCCAGCACACGACTCCAACATTCAAATTTGCATTCCAAAGAGAGCAGATAAAACCAAACATCTCTTGAAACATGTGGATAAATTGCAGAGCAAAAAATCCCATGAATTGAGGAATGAATATTGGACAATTGCGTAGATTTTAGGTAGTAAAGGAGCTGAAATTCCGTTTTCATCCTTAATTCAAGCAATGTTTAACCCTCTTGTGAAGCTGACTACTAGCGAGCTTCTGTGGAGTTAGCCACACCTTTCTCAAGTTGCCTTCTTTCGCAGACGCTTGCGTAGAATGCGTTCCTTTGCCTCTGACATTGCACCACTTGAAAGTACATTGGATTTTCTGAGAAGGGGTTTTACCAATCTTGTAAATATGACCACGTCCTCGTTTTTTCTCCGCAAGGAAGGTGCAGAGTCCTTGGACTGAAAAACATGCTGCACTAAGTAAGCTCCTTTTCCCGATTAAGGATTCAAGCAGACTAAATAGTTTTACTAGCTCGTTTGCCAACACTCGATTCACATCCGCGACCTGTACCTAAGTACACGGAGCTTTTTGGCTTCAACGAAGACGTAGACATATGTGATTGTTTGCGGAACTTTGGAGGTATATAATGCTGGAAATCATGAAACTAACCCGAATGTGTTACTGGATCTTCACCATAAAAGTTTTCATATTTGAATTAAGTGAACGTTTGCTGCAACCACCTGATAAATTGCCTTATGCTGGTTTGTTAATGTTCTATATTCTCCCCATTCTTACGGACGGCTAGCAGATTAATAAAAGCTGCTTGTTTAAAATGATAGCGCTTAGCTGTCTTCAACTTTCTGACGGAAGGTAGACAGCACTCATTATACCAGGTTGAAAAGTACGTTTCGAATAGTTAGAACAAGCGCTCCATTAAAACTACCGATGCGAAATCTGACAAGGTTCTCCCAACGGGTTCTCAACTTGCAAAGCATGCGCTAGACCAGAGTAATCCCATACAAAACTTTCCGATCATTTTGTGCTCCAATAGAGTCACGTTGCTCAGAAACGCGCGGAGAATTACTTTGCTATATCTCATATTGACCACCTGCTACATTGTCTGTAAACCTTACGTGTAACTATTAATTTGGAAGAATATATCTTGCTGAAGAAGGGAAACAAACAGAAACAGACGCTTTGATTTTCGCCAACTTGAAAAATGGAGCCAGCTAATTTGTCCAATTCTTGTGTGTGGTGCGGTAGTGATTTGAAAGCTAATATTCAATTGCATGGCATCGAAAGGCCAGGCTAAGTACCTAGAGGGTTACGTAGAAATACCCTTAACAGCACCTCCCACTTGAGCGAAGTAGAGGGGTCTTAGACATTGAATGAATCCAGGGAACCGCAGCACAGTTTAAGGGTCTTATTGAAACCCGCCTACTAGCGCACTTTAGCTTAATTGGAAAGTAGCATACATTTCTTAACAGACTGGAAACTAAAATAATGGAGTTTTCGTGTTGGAATGTCCCGCGCTTTTTTCTAATTTGTATGATTGGTTCAATCGCCAAATGTTGCAGTCTCCCGTAAACGGAATAAAAAATATGCATGAGAGAACTTGGGATAAATTAA
This sequence comes from Clonorchis sinensis, assembly GCA_003604175.2. Classification (NCBI taxonomy): domain Eukaryota; kingdom Metazoa; phylum Platyhelminthes; class Trematoda; order Opisthorchiida; family Opisthorchiidae; genus Clonorchis; species Clonorchis sinensis. The sequence continues at coordinate 20,370,596 of CM030375.1, forward strand.
GAGCAATTACAATCAAATGTGCATTATATTAAACAAACGACTTCACTGCAAACAGTTTTAAATGTGGTGTGACCTGAAAGTTGGCAGAATCGGAAGTTGAAATTGAAACATTTTTAATACATTTACATTTTGAGGCAGATGGGTAGTTGTTTCCACAGGTTGAAGAACATGGTTGTAAGCGAAAGTTTCCTCACCGCTGCACAGTGTAATATTTGAGGCAAGTACTGAATGGCCTAATTAGATTTGTGAGAAACAGTGTAATGCCTCACCAACAGTCTGAGTCCTGCTGTCAGCACTCTGTATAAAATTCGGCTCTATTTGAAAATACATCTACGACAGCTACAGATTCTTAAGGAGGATGAATAGACCCGCCAAAGCGTGTTTGATTTTTACTCGAACTATTGATAATTTAAAAAAGAATCCTCAGACTACAACCCTGACAAAACTCTAATAACTTGCTAATTAGTGCATAATAAATAGTCCGGTGATCTGAAGGCTATTCTCGATGACTAGTATATTGGGAATTGAAATTTCCAGTCTTTTTAGAAACAGTGAATTAGACACTGATCTGGAAGTCCGTCAAGATTAAGCGTATTTTTTGTATGTCGATTAACTTGGTGATGTAGATACTCAAATAATAAGAAGCAGAAGGCCCTAAGGAATAATCTGATGGATTGACTTTGGGGAAACATAAAAAAGGGTTGTTAGGTAACTCAAGTTGTTTTATTCACAAGAAACCCGCTTATGTTGGAAATTAAGTTATTTGACCAAAACTGAGTAAAGACATTATATTTGTGCATGTTTGGGTGCCTTGGGCAATAGTAGAATGCTACTGAAAATTAGCTTGTAAAAAGTTCCGTTGTTTTGAGGATTTTGAATCCCATGAAATTAGGAGAAATGGGCGTGCGCAACAAGCCCAAACACCACTTACCTCCAGAATCTAAATTAAACAAAACTAGTTTATGATTACTACGATATCATGCGTTTGCGTCGGTTGTTCCGGTGATTCACGCTTCCGTCCAAAACGGTGACTTACAAAATTAGCACAGAGAACCTCAATCATAAAACCGGGGAAAATGGGTTGGTCGGGTGCGTTGATTGATTGTTCGTCTGTTCGCCGAGCTTGGCAGTTGAATTGCAAACGTTTCATCACCAATCCAGATGACAACCCCGCACTGACCATGTCACCTTGATTGGTGATAAAACGTTTGCAATCCAACTGCCAAGCTCGGCGAACAGACGAACAATCAATCACCGCACCCGACCTACCCATATTCCACAGGAGGCAATTGTATTCACTACAACTTAGCGCAGACGGTTCAGAGGTATATTTGTTGGTAACCTCTAGGGTTACCAGGACAGCCGTCCACGCATGTCAACAGCTCTGGTTACCCAAAATAAATATGCATTAATAATGCAGCCTAAAGCACTGCTATGTCTTATAGTTTGCTGGGTTTAAACTACATACCCAAAGATATCGAGTCCAAACTGTGCAAACAATACCCTGTATCATACGGTGCAATACTCAGCAGAGGAACGTTATTTTGGCGATCTTATGGATAAAAGCTTCTACGCATGAAATACTGAGAGTTCTATCATGTTGACTGGACACGCCCTCCCAAATGACTCATGACTGCTTTTCAACGTTCAGGAGATGGAATAGAGAGGGCAGAAGGCTAGATAAAAACAATTTGCTTCAAACATAGGTTCGCGCAATCAATCGGAAACTTACGACGTGAATGCTAATGTTCGCGCAATCAATCGGAAACTTACGACATGAATGCTAAAGCGCCAATGCTAAAGTGCCGATACTGTGGGTAGATTTTAACACAGTCAGAATTTCTGAATAATTAACTCGGCTTGCTTAAATCCGAGCAATGTTTGCAACCTCAAACTACTTCCATTTTTATAGCTGTGGAGATATTGCAAAAATCACATTTTTTAGAAACGAGATGTTCTGTTACCATATATATATATATATATGCAGTGTTGCTTCGCGTTCAAGCAGCAAAGATTGTGCGGCTAGAAGGAGGGGGATCTTAGGGAAGGTTGGTGGAAAGGATCCTATGAATTCCAGGAATTTCAGCGATGAAACGTGTGACATATCTAGAGTAAATTTCATTAAGATGGTTTCTAGGATATATTTTAGACGAAACGGCTAGCATCCTGCCATATGGGTGTACCGGAGAGAAGTTGTGTGATCAACGAACATCGGAACTTCATCACAAAATGGTGAAAGATATTTGGTATCATCAATGCTTGGTACCGGAGAAGTCATGGGAAATGTAAATGGCTTTTAGTGGGAGGTTAGAGGTGGCTTTCTGAAGGATTTTGGCAGGTCATGGCACCATCTTATAAGAGGTGGTATCTCTCTTATTCGGTAAAACATGCTGTTCTGGTAAACACGTAAGTTCCACCGCAGTCTAGTACAGTTAAACCTCATTATTCGGTGGTTAAAGTACATCTCAAGTTTCTTTTTTCAGACTAGCTTACATAGCATTTTAGCACGATACGTTTCTCTCCAAAGATAATGCAATGGTCAGCAGCAGAACTGAAATTTGCCGTGGTTGCACGCAGACATTATCTTCAACTTATGGAATCCGCACGGCAAACACAAAGTAAGGTCGCATTTCACGGGGAGCGTTAGTCATAATTTATCAGTGAACTCTATATCGACGAAAAAATTGATCGGAATTGCGGCCATTCGTTCAGAAGCCTAAGGATGAGGAAGTAATAAGCAAGGTCACACTGACATATCTTTTACCGTGGACAAATATGAACAGCATGTGGTCGCATTTGCATTGCTCAGAGAAGAATGTGCGCTGGTATGGGATTCGAAATACTAAAGAATGCAAACTACATATCCTCTGGTATCAATCTCTCTAAGTATTTCTTATTACATTTTGGGCTATCTAACACGGACGCAGACGAAACTTATCCAGCTGGAGGGGCGAGCAAAACATTTAGTTTATTTTCATCTAAATACATCACGGCTTACAAATCAAACAAATAAACTTCAAAGGTGTGCCCTGTGTTTTCTCATTTAGACAGGATGTTCAAGGGTGAATTACACTGAATTCCTCATTCAGATTTTATGACGATGCTGCATCGAGATTTACTAGCTGATGGCAAACATACCGACAAACGAAACAGGGTTGCATTTATTTTATTGCTAGTTTGCGTAGAAAAAGCTCAAATCCGAGATAACAAATCTGTATATACTGTGCCCACGTTTAGCGGTCTTTTGTTACCACAAAACAATCCCAGCTTTTCCAAACAACTTTGCCTGTTTCTCTAGCATCCTACATACTTTACAGGACCCATAGTGGTGTTTGATCAGATGGCAGTTGATCTGTTCACCGAGCTTGGCAATTGGCTTGCAAACGTATCGTCCTCAGTCGATGAGACATCGTCAGTGCTCAGTTGAGTGGGTCTGCGCACTGACGATGTCGCCTCGATAGAGGACAAAACGTTTGCAAGCTAACTGTCAAGCTCGGCGAACAGATCAACTGCCATCTGATTAACTAGCAGCAAACACATTCGAGTTACCTATGATTCGACAAAATGACAGGCCCCTTACCAGTAAGGGATTTTCTTTCTAATGCGTAATTCTCGTCGGTGTGAAGCTCGAACTTTCCAACGTAAGTGAATGATAAGGTGGGTTCAGCTGATTGGAAAAGCGACGTGAATTTAACTCATTAATTTCCTTGTTAGATAGATTAGTGGATAGTGGCTTCATTGCCATTGTACGCATGAAGTAACACAATTTATTTGTAACGTTATTTCGTTCCCGGTTGTGCAAACATGCAAAGCACGATATGCGTAGTGCGCGGGCTACAGCCAAGAAGGCAGATGTATATATGTTTTCTAATATGTTTATTCATGATATATATATATACATACAATAATAAACATTGTTTTCAAATTTAAAGCGGGACAGGAAATCCAAAAATAACACGGAACATAGTTTTAAGATTACAGACAAGTTTGGAAACAATACGTTTCTTAGTACTCATAAACCAGTCCTGGAGGAGCTCTCGCCGTACGCGAATTTGAGGACACTGCATTTCACAAGGGAATGCCTCGTTTACGGTGTATTGTGTGATAAACTTACCTTCTCCAGGCATTTCACCAGATTCTGAGAAAGTAATGTTGAATTAACACATTTACCTGTGGTAAGGCACACTGAATAAGCATTGATAGCCGTTATACTTCACATATTTAGCAGTTTTTCTGATAAAATAAGCACAGGTGAAATTCCGTTTCCGTTTACCCTTTACATATTGCTTAACAATCATCCTGGCATGAGTATTCTAACTTCATGTAGATTTATGTAGCGTTGATGCTACAAGGAAGCGAATGTCAGGAGTTTAACTTCATTTTAACGCATCCGTCGCTTTCATAATCAACGAACTGGTTTGAGGTTAGATAATAAAACGATTTTCTATGTCATTTATAAGGAAAACATCAAATCCGAGATACCATCGTGGTGGTTGATCAGATGGCAGTTGATATTTTCACCGAGCTTGGCAATTGGCTTGCGATCCAACAAGTTGTACGCATGAGGAAACACAATTTATTTGTAACGTTATTTGGTTCCCGGTTGTGTACACATGGTAAGCACGATATGCGTAGTGCGGGGGCTACAGCCAAGAAGGGATATGCATATTTGTTTTCTAATATGTTTATTCATGATATATATGTATATATATATATATATATTAGTACAATAATGAACTTTGTTTTCAAATTTAAAGCGGGACCGGAAATCCAACAATAACAATTGGACAAAAGTGCAGGTAATGTTGAACGTTTGTTAAGTCACCACTTACCGGAACTGGTTCCGACTTTTTGTACTGCAAAATGTTTGTGCAAATGTTTTTTGAATTTCCGGACGGAAAATCTATTACGCAGTTTTGTTCATAAGGTAATATCAATCGCTTGTTGCTTGTTTATACTGCGTCTTTTATTAGCTAGTAATGAGTTGTATATCGCACCCGTGTAACGCACCCGTGCAAAACATCACCCGGTGTTTTAACTTGTGCCTGCCACCCATGAGCACAAGTGATATGCATTCGAATTTTCATAAGTGATGCAACGTTGCTCTAAAATCGTTACCACTATATTTTGTATTGAATTTAAATAGAACACTTTTGTCCGTGGTGATTCAATCTTCACCCCATCTAGCATTTTGGGATAAATCGCAGAAGCCGCTGAAGAAATGCGAGGAAAGAGGCACGATTAGGCAGAGTGCATGCCAAAAGCGCATATGCTGATGGTTACTTCATTCTGGAGCGCTTGTGCGTGGGATTTGCCTTCCCTTATTGGAACAATGACGCCTGAACACATTACGTCGAAATTGTGTTTCAAGCAACCAGTTGAACATTAGCCATATAAAAGACACTCAACGCTAGACTGGTTCCTTAATTGGGGATGCTGGTGGTTTTCGTGATGAGATGCAGCAAAACCAGAAACTGCTACCGAACACTACACACTGGAAACCGAAATTAGTTTCGCAGTTCGCGACCATTGATGTTACCTTCGTCGTCCAACTGGAGCTTGCTTGCTCTTTGCAGCTTTAGTTTGGCGGTACATACTACGGAATGTGCAGCTGCGCTGCTGGGTAAAAATATATAAATTATTCGTTGTGTGGCATTCTGTGAACGCTTTGCTCGGCTTAACCTGGAATGAGCTTGCCTAATATCCCGGGATGCCGAAGCATAGCCTAGTAACTGCCCGTTCCATTGCAATAAGTTAGAAGGAAAGCGATTGTTGAATTCCACTGGACACGTGCGCAGTTCTGCATAGACTGAAGCGTTTTCGTTAAATGGACCGAAGTTCAGTGGATCGGAAATCGTGTTATAGTCAACAGCACTCCTTTCTCCGGCGTAAGCAAGAGGTGATGTGGAGAGAGCCTTTGAACTCATGTTGCACTGAGACGTTCATGACATTGTTGGAAATACGTCCCCACTTCATAGGCTAAAAGTTCAAATGCACTGATCGAAAAGATACGAGGATAATTAGACTGGGACTACAAATGTTATACATTTGACATCGGGCTCGTCCCGCCTCACTGAACATCAAATGAACACATTTGTTGTATGAGGTTTTCAATAAACAGGCGAGCAACTAGTACGAGTTTGGAAATTGGGAAGCGGAGAAATACCTGGACGCCCTGCCCTGTCTGGTGCAGAAAATTTCCTCTAGTTTTGCGTCTAATTTTCGGACTGGGCTAGTATTAGTTAATTGACATTTGAGCACTCGTAAATGACTGAAACAATCTTCTTGAGACATTTCAGCAGGCGGAGAATTGGATCAATAATGAAAACTCCAAAAATATCCCGTAGAATTCTTGGATAAAAGGATTATGCTTTTAGTCATATATGATGACAGCGCACGGCAATGTTGCCGGATTTATCCGAAAGGAACTTAACAGTTTCAGGGAAGGGAATCTTTAAACTCACAAAATCCTTTCTTTTCTGTCTCTAGAAACACGGAACATAGTTTTAAGATTACAGACAAGTTTGGAAACAATACGTTTCTTAGTACTCATAAACCAGTCCTGGAGGAGCTCTCGCCGTACGCGAATTTGAGGACACTGCATTTCACAAGGGAATGCCTCGTTTACGGTGTATTGTGTGATAAACTTACCTTCTCCAGGCATTTCACCAGATTCTGAGAAAGTAATGTTGAATTAACACATTTACCTGTGGTAAGGCACACTGAATAAGCATTGATAGCCGTTATACTTCACATATTTAGCAGTTTTCTGATAAAATAAGCACAGGTGAAATTCCGTTTCCGTTTACCCTTTACATATTGCTTAACAATCATCGGACAATTCATTTATCAGTTCATGCAACTAGCAGCCAACACACTCGAGCTACCTATATTTCGACGAAGTGACAGGCGCCCTACCAGTTAGGGATTTTCTTTCTGATGCGTAATGCTGGTCGGTGTGAAGCTCGATCTTTCCAACGTAAGTGAATGATAAGGTGGGTTCTGCTGATTGAACAAGTGACGTGATTTAACTAATTAATTTCCTTGTTAGATAGATTAGTGGTTAGTTGCTTGACGGCCAACATGTTGTACGCATGAGGAAACACAGCTTACTTTTAACGTTATTTGGTTCCCGGTTGTGTACACATGGTAAGCACGATATGCGTAGTGCGGGTGATACAGCCAAGAAGGGATATGCATATTTGTTTTCTAATATGTTTATTCATGATATATACATATATATATTCAGTCAATACATGAACAAATTTCGTTTGCAAATTTAAAGCGAGACCGGAAATCCAAATATAAAAATTGGACAACAGTGTAGGTACTGGTGAACTTTTGTTAAGTCACAACTTACCGGAACTGGTTGCGGCTTTTTGTACTGCAAAAAAGTTCGTGAAAATGTTTTTTAATTTCCGGACGGAAAATCTATTACGCCGTTTTGTTCATACAGTAATATCGGTCGCTAGTTGCTTGTTTATACTGCGTCTTTTATTAGCTAGTAATGAGTTGTGTATCGAGGCCCTCGTCAAGAGAGTGAGGTGCTACTCTGACGCAGTTTACTGATGCCGACTTCTAAAAGTACTGGGTCACAGTTCGTCTGCGTCCCCGTATTTCTGTTCAGCATAAAGCTGGGAAAAATACTGTCCAAACACGACTATCCGATTCAGTGCACAGCACTCATCTTAGAAACTGCAGCTTGCATATATTGGCTGGCTGGTCCATCGTTAAAGAGATTTTCCACTTAATCATCTGGTGAATTTTAGGTTTTCTAGCCAACGTCTTATTACACTCAACCAATGGTTCAATGGTGCTGATTGTCATTGTCGATAATTTTCAAGCACATCTGCATGTATGTTTTCGTGTAAATCTGATCGTGTACGTCGCAGGCTAGAAGATCAACTGCAACGATCGAATAGGGACCAGGATAATTAGACTGATGTCACGTCGCCACAAATTGCTACCGAACACTACACACTGGCAAGTCCAAATCTATGCGAATATTGAGGTTACACCGGGCAATATACCATACTTTTCCACTATACTTTCCACTATACTTTTCCGAATATTACTGGTACACAAGTGCTAGTATGCCTGTACACACTGTCGTGGTAACGCGTGCGCGGATGGAGTGTTTTAGACCAAGCTGTGCTTTGAATCTGTGAAAACTGTTGCAATAACCTTTCAAAATACACAAATTTCTCCCGAACCCCGACTATCATTTTTGGATGAAAACACCTGGTGAACCGGTGAATTCAGTTCACACGGCGTAGACGAGGTTGAAATCGCTGCAATTGTCAAACCAGCTGGTTTTTGCTCACAGACTTTACAAAACTATCGAATCAAGTTTGTTAGGCAACATCAATGCAGTTTTGTAGGCGTCCTCATGTTATCCAACATCTTTACGCCAACACACACTAAACCAAGTGTGATTATGGTGCTGGAACAGGTATGAATCAGGTCAGATGAGCACATTTTAGCCTTAAGGGGACTTCCTATCAAAGAATTGTTGTTGTGTAATTCATCTGAGTCTGCCAACTGCGTGCAGTGTTCCATGAAACCTCCTTCCTCGGTTTACTTGATGAACATGAACAAACTTGGCAAAAACGTGATAGCCCTCGAATACGTGTTTCTACTCGATGGCATCTACTGAAAACTCTGCAAGGAGTTACCTTGTTCTCTCATCCCTCTGTGACGCAGAAACGGACTTGTTATACCTGGCATATCCCTCGAGTCAGTTGCATTATTCGGCTTACTATATAATAATATGCAAATATACCAATCCGATTTGCACCGGGTTTGAGCGTGTTTGTAGCACGGTGATCCTCTTAAACAACACGTATTTTTGGCGAACATTATCCCGCAAAATCGAACACCTAAAAGTGGATGTATATCTGCCTTTTGAGGAAGAGGTGATCGTAGCAGCATCTGGTCTTGCAAACAAGCAAATGCGGAGGTTCCAGAAATGTCATTTTGTAGTTTTAACCCTGATTTATAGGTCCTCTTGGAGATTTTTGAATGTTGGGGCTTTAATCTGTTTGCCCAGCATGACGGCTGGATTGCAGAGGTTTCGATCTCAACCCAAGTGACAACGTCATTGCTGGATGACGGCGGGTTGATGGATAAATTTCTTTTTTACAGCTGAAGGTTATATATAGTCCACCAACGGAGCTGGGATTCCGATTCGCGTCATGATCTCATTTCCTATATCTGGTTGGTTAGTTGGGTGCTTTCATTTCGACAATTCTACCCTTCCGTTGTGATTGCACCATTGTCCAATTGCTGTGTGGCCAGGCTGTGTTTTACTTCACAGGTTTATTAAACAGTATTCTATTCTCAGCATCTTTCTTCCTTAAATCAGAGTGATCCGTTTGTTGTCGTCAGGTTGTTTCATAGAATTCAGAGTCCCAACGATGTGTTCATCTACTGTCTGTAGGTTGAGTCGATATCGGCGTTTTGACCGATATATTTCCTTTCTGGAGTATCACACCTCAGCTATTTCTTGCTCATTCCATTTGTTGCATAGAAATGTATTTGAAACTTATTGCAGCTGTATTGTATTGGTATATGGAAACGATTGTAACTAGGTCATATCTTTTTCTAATAAGCTAGTGTTTGCTCCGGTCGTTACGCTGGAATTGTTGGTTTACTGTGTATTTTTAATTCCGAGCATCTGCTTGTCCGTGTAGCCGTGAAGATCCTCCACTCCTTTTCATGGCGTTTGTAACCCATGGAAGCGGAATTTTTCAGCTCCGTTTGTGTTGGTGAAGCAGGTTTCTATCTGTCATTCGCAGCTTGTTTGATATAGCACTCATTGTTCTTTCATCTCCACGTCTGACGGATTGCAATGAAAAGAGCTTGAAGACAGCTTCCTTTGTGACAGTTCAGAGGGTGCTGAAACAATTTTCGGTCGGTGGGCGTTGCCTTGTGTATATCTAGTTCACAGTTGACCATTTTCTGTCTTTGTGACCAGCACATCGAAAAGACCAATTTGCTATTGGACCAATTTCCTATTCCCAATTTTCCTGTGCAGAGGGTGTGAGCAAGCAAGTAGCTCAGCGTTCACTCGTGAGGTTTCAGTTTTCCATTATAATCGCGAGTAAGGCGTAAACACACATTACCCCTATCGTCCGTTTCTTTGCTGGTAGCACAATGTGCTCCAATGTTTTTGCATTGCAATATCCGCAATAAATGCAAATATTGTTGACGCCATTAGAGCTCGTTTGACATGTTCGTAATATTCACGAGTAAACTGAAAGTAGAACAGCGCAAACGTTACCGTGCCAGTCGGTATCGCAAGACGGGCCTTACCATTGACTACCCAAAGTAGGCAGGCCAGGTCCACTCCTTCCAATAATCTGATGATCCTTCTATTTGACCTTCGCACATGTGAGATACTCTTGCCTTCCTATGTACGGCTTGCATTCTGGACCCCGGCGCACAAGATTTTCCGAGCTCTCCCACCACTGTCTTCTAGCTCATCTGAATACGGGCGTGTGAGACGCCATAACCCAATATTCTGTCGACTGTACATCATCATCATCATCATTATCGAGAGCATCAGATCGGTGTTCAGCACCGACGCCCGTAGTCGGATGACTCGAAGCACCATGTGCGAACAACACCGTCACCAAGTTCGGTCCCCAGTCATCCACCTCGGCCACCAGTCATTTCTTATTATTTCCGTTATTACGTTTTCTTTTAGGCGTGGAGTCAGTACATACCAACAACACTGTCCCCAAGTTCAATCCTAATTTAACTACCTCGGACAACAGCCATTTCTTAATATTTCCGTTGTTAGGTTTTCTTTTAGGCCTTTGTTTGTGGTTGGTAATTTGCTGTACCTAACCGCAGACAACTCCGAAAATCTGCGTCCACAAAGCGCCACTAAGCGTTGTGATCATCTTGGTACTTTGTGCACACAGTGTCAGATTTGTTGAAGAATTCTGCTTTCTTCAAAATGGCGGTTATTTTGTTTTTGTTAGCTGGTGGAGCATCAATAGATTCTTACGTTTGAGGCTGCTTATTGATATTTCGCTTTATATATGAGGTATGTGACAGCTGGCGAAAGTTATTGTCTACCTTACATTGTGTTTATTAACCGAGACTGTCGGATATGAGAGTCACTTGGAGACTGGCCAGGTATTTTAGATCGCGTGCATTATTTAAATTCAGATGGATTCTTTTGGTAAGCGCGTGTTGTCTCAGTGCGTGTAGTTGTCTTTCAGAGGTGTTTTCTTATTGTGATCCAACCGTGTGTTCAGTTGGCTCGAATATCCGCAACCTATAGCTCAAATGAAGTTTTCTATAATTACGGATTTCAGTGTTATCAGGCCTGTTCGTATTTGCTTGTTGTGGAGTTCCGTACTTATCTGGTCAGTTGTAAACATCCGTATTCATCAGATTAATCATACACCTACTTTTTATTCTAGCAAGCTTCCGAGCTTGAGGATGATTCATTATTAGTCAATGGGATGCATTGCGTAATAGTCCTTTTTGTCTAGCGCCTCGTGAAAGAAGCAAAGTGGCTGTCACGTGAAATCTATTCGGCATAAGCAACTGTCTGCGTTCTGGGAGAAGGATGCCCGGTGTTGTCAGAGACGTTGCAGAAAGCCCTTCACCCAAACTGGACGCCACCGAATTGCAGCAAGTTTGCAGACACCTAGGATGTGTGTAACCACTGGGGTCAAGTCAAGAGGGGTCAAGTTTAGCTTGAAGCTGCTACAATAGGTGGGAATAAATCAATACACTGGGTGGTTTCGTGAAGCAACCTTAACTCGTTACGCGGTACTTAATAGAACATAAACTATATTGCAGATTTGAATGACATAGAGTGCCAAATTAATTGCTACGTGTTGTCCTCGGTGGTAAACAAAATGGGGATGTGATGTCGCAAGCGAAACGTCAGAAAATGAAATCCTGTTTATGTGGAATCATGTTTCTTGATGACTTACGTTCATAGTTTCCCTTTTTCCGCCCTGCCAACGAGAAAGAAAGAGCGGTTTGAATTTGGATACGCTGAGACGCTATAACTGTGCTACTTCAAGAACAACAAAAATACTAAAGTCAATTGATCCGTTCACATCAACTGGTCCGTTTTATTATTCTAGACGTGAAAGTTATTTCAAATAAACCGCCAAAATACCAGCAAAAATGTTTTACACGGGACGGAGAGGAATGGCTGAACCGATGTGAGGAAACGTTTTCCAACCTTAGAATTGTAAAACAAAATACAGAAAACAAAGTTCTATGACACGAAACGCACCAGAAGCCTCACATACATACTCACAGGGCTCAAGAAAATGGTTGCCCATTTAATCGACGTCAATTCATCCCTCCTGCGATTAGTTATATGCGGCTGAACAAAAAGTAACTGCTATGGAGATGTCAGGAAAGAAATAGGGGATTTCACCCAAAATATTGACTCTCATGGTCACTTCATTTATCAGTTCATGCAACTTCCGGATATGAGTATCCTCGAATACCGTTTATTTTTCGAGTTATTGCCCATTTCAGTATTTAAAATTTTGAATTTTTAAATTTTATGCCGTTTCAGTCATGTTACACCCCAATCCAATGTCACTTATAATATATACATATATATATTAGACGGCGCTCCGCTGAAATTTGCCTCCGTTTGAGGCAGTAAAGAAGCGACTACGGAGGTCTGGTCGTCTGTTTGCTCTGCACTAGGGTTGGTGGGACACACGTCATAGCTGAGGATACACGGCTCGTCCTCGGAGCGCGTAGAGCAGTCTCGAATGCACAGCAGAGCAGTATGTTGATCCCAAGATTCCATGGTCAAAGATTATATCATAACCATCAAAAATACGGCAAAACATACCGAGAAAATTAGGAACTTCATAGTAAAAAGAGTAAGTTGGGTTTAAATGATAGCGGTGGTGCGTAGTGTCATTTGTTAACCATTATATAATTTGGGTGAGTTTTCATTGGTGTAATTGAGTACGTGCGAACACATCAGTTGCAATCGAGTTTCTGTTTTAGAAAAACTGAGCAGCACTCAACTTCAATTCTTGCTTTCATGGAACATTTTGACGGATGCTTTCTCAATTGCAATCTGATCACGGTCAATCAAGTCAAATAAGTGAATGTACAAATGTCATGGACGTCAGGTAATTTTGCAGAGAAACGTATGCGCAGATATCATTTTTCAAAGACACCCGGTGAGAACACGAATAGGCAAAACTACAACAATAAGACCTCCCACTTGATGCGGTAAGAGTTTGGGTAAACCTAAGTGAACTTACTCCTTCCCATATATTAGAGTAGACGCGTTGTTCTGTCTTGCCAAGTACCTGTTACTGGCTGAGTCATCGCCACCGTGATTTGGCTTGCATATCAACAACGAAAACATGCACCAACAAGCTGTCGGCCAGGTAAATCCATGAGAATAACCGAGTTCAACAATAATGATGTTGCTGACATTGCTGACAGTGATTGTATACCTGTCGGTAGTGTTCAGACCAGGCGCCAATGGGCGTGGCGGCATCCACTGGGAAGTTAATATGGATGTTAATGAATCGCTCTAGATTGTTTGTTGATCATTCATCAGTCGTCAAATTTGAAAGGACCAATAAGAGTGGTGATCCGTCAGACGCTCTGAACGAATCGCGCACTTCAATGTTTTGGTTGATGGCTTTCGGACGACATTTAACTGAGGCATGTGGTCAGTATACTGACCACATGCCTCAGTTAAATGTCGTCCGAAAGCCATCAACCAAAACATTGAAGTGCGCGATTCGTTCAGAGCGTCTGACGGATCACCACTCTTATTGGTCCTTTCAAATTTGACGACTGATGAATGATCAACAAACAATCTAGAGCGATTCATTAACATCCATATTAACTTCCCAGTGGATGCCGCCACGCCCATTGGCGCCTGGTCTGAACACTACCGACAGGTATACAATCACTGTCAGCAATGTCAGCAACATCATTATTGTTGAACTCGGTTATTCTCATGGATTTACCTGGCCGACAGCTTGTTGGTGCATGTTTTCGTTGTTGATATGCAAGCCAAATCACGGTGGCGATGACTCAGCCAGTAACAGGTACTTGGCAAGACAGAACAACGCGTCTACTCTAATATATGGGAAGGAGTAAGTTCACTTAGGTTTACCCAAACTCTTACCGCATCAAGTGGGAGGTCTTATTGTTGTAGTTTTGCCTATTCGTGTTCTCACCGGGTGTCTTTGAAAAATGATATCTGCGCATACGTTTCTCTGCAAAATTACCTGACGTCCATGACATTTGTACATTCACTTATTTGACTTGATTGACCGTGATCAGATTGCAATTGAGAAAGCATCCGTCAAAATGTTCCATGAAAGCAAGAATTGAAGTTGAGTGCTGCTCAGTTTTTCTAAAACAGAAACTCGATTGCAACAGATATGTTCGCACGTACTCAATTACACCAATGAAAACTCACCCAAATTATATAATGGTTAACAAATGACACTACGCACCACCGCTATCATTTAAACCCAACTTACTCTTTTTACTATGAAGTTCAACAAGCTTTTGGCCAGGTAAGTCACTATCTCTCATGTGTCTAAGAATCTGTTCTTTCAAAACTTTTAATCCCCTTAGCGCTAACTTGTGCCAGCTTGTGGNTTTCCGTCATGTTGCACCCCAATCAAAGTAGAGCGCTTGGTTTTCCTATTTGGCAGTCAGAATTTTTGTGTGCTGATGGATTGGATTTTTCTCATTGTCGCTCGATATGTGATCATTACATATATATATATGTATATATATCGGACGGTGCTAATATTTGCCTCCGTTGGTGGCACTAAAGAAACAAATACGGAGGTCTGGTCCTCTGTTTGCTCTGCGCTAAGGTTGATGGGACACACGTCATACCTGAGGATACATGGCCCGGTCTCAAGTCACGTAGAGCATTTGCGGATACATAGCACATCATTATGTAGATCACAAGTTTTCATGGTTAAACGTTATATCATAACCATCAAAAATACGGCAAAACGTACCTGGAAAACGGGGAAATTTATAGTAAGCAAGTAAGTTGGGTGTAATTGATAGCGGTGATGCGTAGTGTCATTTGCTAACAATAATATAATTTGAACGAGATTTCGTTGATTGAGGCAACTAATGCCCCACTCTGAAGGTCTGGTCTTCTCTCCTCGCTAGAGGTAGTTGGGCTCGTTTCGTAGCTGGGGGTTTGTGCTCTTGTTATCGGATTGGGTATAGCACATGATCGTGTCCGTTTAGGATACGTAGAAGACCATTATTTTGATTGCAGTTTTCCATGGTCAAAGGATACATTATAAGCATCAAAACAATGTAAAACATGCCGGAGAAACTGGCAGCTGCATGGTGAAAAAGAGTAAGTTGTGCTTAAATGATGGCAGTGATACGTGGTGTTGAGTTGTTGTTGAGTTTCGTCTTGAATTGTGTAAGAAAACTTCACTTATTCACAGGAGCCAGCCTCCACTGCAAACAACACTCACAATCACCAACGGCCTCTGAAGATTGTCATCTCCCCGTTTGAACAGGGCACACATCGTAATTTATTGGATTGTGCTAGGCTGTCAATTGACATTTGGTACATTACTGACAGATCTTGAGGACTTGAAGGCACAAAAGTTAGGGATTAAATGCTGTAATTTAGCACGGTTTGTGGCATCTGGGTGATGGGTGCTTATGCATATCGGATGTGGAAATAGCTTCCAGTGATGTTTGAACAGTAGTCTTTCCAAATGAATCGCATGAAGCGATTTCAGTCTGATGGGTCTACACAAGTTGAGGAGAATCACACTAGCATCATTTTCGCTAGGTTCCTGGGGTATTTTCCGTTGATAATTTATGTGGACGGTGCTAACTCTAAGCCACGCGTAACTACGGAACTTAGAAATCATGTTGCTCCAATGGAGTGCTCAGATTGACAGTGCATTTATGCTCGCGTGGAAAAGAGATTTGTTTCGTTGGTCTTATGAATTGCGTGTGGTACTTAGCACATTCGACTTCCAACGTGCACATAGTTTAGCATTTTGGTTGATGGTCATTTTAGGCTTTTATAAATCCATACAACTTTGTTGTTCATCAATTGTTGTTCCTGCTGTGAAATATTTTGCAGATAAACTTTGTAGGCCATGTTGGGGAGACCAGTATCCACGAAAACCGTTTATTTTCCGAGTCATTGCCAATTTCATTTTTTTAAATTCTGAAGTTTTAGATTTTGCGCCCTTTCGGCCATGTTGCACCCCAATCCAAAAAGACCGCGCCTTTTTCCTATTTGCCAGTTACATTTGTGTGCGCTAACGGATTTATTGTTTCGGAATGGGGCTCGAAATATATACCTACACATGTATGTATTCGACGATGCTGCGCTGTACTTTGCCTCTGGTTGAGGCAGTTATTGCCCTACTCTGCAGGGATTTTCTCGTTATCACCCTGCGCTAGGAGTTGCTAGGCTCGACTCATAGCTGGATATTTGTGCGCTCGATCTGAGTTTGCGTATAGCACATGATCGAATCCGTTTCTGATACATAACAGCCCATTATGTTGACCACACATTTCTATGGTCAAAAGGATATACTAGAACTATCACACATAAAATTAAAACATACGGGAAATTCTGGAAACTTCATAGTAAAAAGAGTAAGTTGGGTTTAAATGATAGCGGTGGTGCGTAGTGTCATTTGTTAACCATTATATAATTTGGGTGAGTTTTCATTGGTGTAATTGAGTACGTGCGAACATATCTGTTGCAATCGAGTTTCTGTTTTAGAAAAACTGAGCAGCACTCAACTTCAATTCTTGCTTTCATGGAACATTTTGACGGATGCTTTCTCAATTGCAATCTGATCACGGTCAATCAAGTCAAATAAGTGAATGTACAAATGTCATGGACGTCAGGTAATTTTGCAGAGAAACGTATGCGCAGATATCATTTTTCAAAGACACCCGGTGAGAACACGAATAGGCAAAACTACAACAATAAGACCTCCCACTTGATGCGGTAAGAGTTTGGGTAAACCTAAGTGAACTTACTCCTTCCCATATATTAGAGTAGACGCGTTGTTCTGTCTTGCCAAGTACCTGTTACTGGCTGAGTCATCGCCACCGTGATTTGGCTTGCATATCAACAACGAAAACATGCACCAACAAGCTGTCGGCCAGGTAAATCCATGAGAATAACCGAGTTCAACAATAATGATGTTGCTGACATTGCTGACAGTGATTGTATACCTGTCGGTAGTGTTCAGACCAGGCGCCAATGGGCGTGGCGGCATCCACTGGGAAGTTAATATGGATGTTAATGAATCGCTCTAGATTGTTTGTTGATCATTCATCAGTCGTCAAATTTGAAAGGACCAATAAGAGTGGTGATCCGTCAGACGCTCTGAACGAATCGCGCACTTCAATGTTTTGGTTGATGGCTTTCGGACGACATTTAACTGAGGCATGTGGTCAGTATACTGACCACCGGAATCACGCTCTCGGCGCATAAAATCTTCACCAAAAGCCGAGACAGCCGGTTCTAGGTGCATGCAAACCGAGCGTTAGACGAGATACAATGCACCGAATCAATGGATATCCTTGTAGTAAATTCAGTAAATAGGCTGCCTGCAGCCGTGCCTTATGTTATCCAGGAATGGACGGTTGATGTCCTGGTCTACAGCTGCGGATGAATCGTGCCTTGGTGGAATTGAGAGTTGTGACGCACTGACAGATTTTTGGACCGGTTCATCAAAAGTGAGCCATCAACGCCTGGCGGTCAGTTGTGGTTTGCATGCATTCGGCCTTTCTGAGAGTAGAGGACATGGCACGTATGACGCAGGAAATGGCGGGGTGCCACTGAACACAAATTTATCACGTAATAGGTAACAGTCATCCTTTTACTTCATGATCTAAAATGTCCGTGGATTGTGGATCAGTTTGCCGATAAGCTTTGGAAACCGAAACTAGTTTCGCAGTTCGCGACCATTGATGTTACCTTCGTCGTGCAACTGGAGCTTGCTTGCTCTTTGCAGCTTTAGTTTGGCGGTACATACTACGGAATGTGCAGCTGCGCTGCTGGGTAAAAATATATAAATTATTCGTTGTGTGGCATTCTGTGAACGCTTTGCTCGGCTTAACCTGGAATGAGCTTGCCTAATATCCCGGGATGCCGAAGCATAGCCTAGTAACTGCCCGTTCCATTGCAATAAGTTAGAAGGAAAGCGATTGTTGAATTCCACTGGACACGTGCGCAGTTCTGCATAGACTGAAGCGTTTTCGTTAAATGGACCGAAGTTCAGTGGATCGGAAATCGTGTTATAGTCAACAGCACTCCTTTCTCCGGCGTAAGCAAGAGGTGATGTGGAGAGAGCCTTTGAACTCATGTTGCACTGAGACGTTCATGACATTGTTGGAAATACGTCCCCACTTCATAGGCTAGAAGTTCAAATGCACTGATCGAAAAGATACGAGGATAATTAGACTGGGACTACAAATGTTATACATTTGACATCGGGCTCGTCCCGCCTCACTGAACATCAAATGAACACATTTGTTGTATGAGGTTTTCAATAAACAGGCGAGCAACTAGTACGAGTTTGGAAATTGGGAAGCGGAGAAATACCTGGACGCCCTGCCCTGTCTGGTGCAGAAAATTTCCTCTAGTTTTGCGTCTAATTTTCGGACTGGGCTAGTATTAGTTAATTGACATTTGAGCACTCGTAAATGACTGAAACAATCTTCTTGAGACATTTCAGCAGGCGGAGAATTGGATCAATAATGAAAACTCCAAAAATATCCCGTAGAATTCTTGGATAAAAGGATTATGCTTTTAGTCATATATGATGACAGCGCACGGCAATGTTGCCGGATTTATCCGAAAGGAACTTAACAGTTTCAGGGAAGGGAATCTTTAAACTCACAAAATCCTTTCTTTTCTGTCTCTAGAAACACGGAACATAGTTTTAAGATTAATGTCCGGGAATTGTGGATCAGTTTGCCGACTAGATTTGAAGACAGGAAGCTGGAGATACAGTTTCACAGATCGCGACCAGCAATGTTACCCTCGTCGTTTATCTGGACTTCGTTTGATGGATGTGGCTGCAGCGTGGCATTACATACTACGGAAAAGTTCAGCCGCGATTCTGGGAAAAGAGCTATTAAGTAGGCGTAGTGGTGGCATTTTGTGAACGCTTTGATCGGCTCATCCTGGAATGAGCTGGCCCATTATCGCGAGATGCCGAAGCATAGGGCATTTACTGCCCGTTGTATCTCAATAATTTAGAAGAAAAGTGATTGTTCAATTCCACTGGACACGTGCACAATGCTGCATAGATACGACTGTTTTCGTTAAGCGGACCGAAAGCCAGCAATTTCGGTTGATCGGAAAATCGTGTTATGGTCAACAGCACTCCTTTCTCCGGCGTAAGCGGGAGGTGATATGGAGAGATCCATTGAACTAGCGTTTGGACTGAGACGTTCATGACATTGTTGGAAAACCCTCTCTACGTCGCAGGCTAGAAGATCAACTGCAATGATCGAATAGGGACCAGGATAATTAGACTGGGACTACCGAGCGTTAGACGAGATACAATGCACCGAATCAATGGATATCCTTGTAGTAAATTCAGTAAATAGGCTGCCTGCAGCCGTGCCTTATGTTATCCAGGAATGGACGGTTGATGTCCTGGTCTACAGCTGCGGATGAATCGTGCCTTGGTGGAATTGAGAGTTGTGACGCACTGACAGATTTTTGGACCGGTTCATCAAAAGTGAGCCATCAACGCCTGGCGGTCAGTTGTGGTTTGCATGCATTCGGCCTTTCTGAGAGTAGAGGACCTGGCACGTATGACACAGGAAATGGCGGGGTGCCACTGAACACAAATTTATCACGTAATAGGTAACAGTCATCCTTTTACTTCATGATCTAAAATGTCCGTGGATTGTGGATCAGTTTGCCGATAAGCTTTGGAAACCGAAACGTATCCAGAAGCGCATTGACAAAGTGGGACAAGTATGTGCTACATGTTTGTTGGTGTTGGCTATGGGGAAAACCAATGTCGCCACGGTCAGACACATCTCCGCATACATTTTCGTTTTGACGTTTTTTCTCCCGTTTGAGTTGCGATTTTCGGAACAACGCAGCGTAGAATGGAGACCATTATCGGGTTGGACGAAGGTAGTTGTCTGTGTTTAAGTGATGTGGCGAAAAAACACGAAAGAAGTCAAGAGAAGCTAAATTTAAACTGCTTCGAACGACAATCAGGAGAGTTTGTGGATACTGGTTAAACCCCAATAAATTTCAATTGCATTCACTGGCCATATGTGACGAGTGCATGCAGCAGGAATTCACCATCTTCACGCCTGTCTCACAAAATGTCCTGGAATCAGAATCTTTCAAAACGCGTTATTCTCAGAGTTATAACCTGCGCAAGATTGTGGGTTACCCAAGCTGTCCATGATCAACTTTCGTACCTGCAGGCAACCGTCTTGTGATGTTTCGTTTGTATATTGTGTGGTCCCTAATTATGCAAGTCTCCTCAATAATGAAGTAAATTCATTTTGCTTTTGATCGTGAATCAAGCACAAAATAATTATCCAGCCAAAATGATTTGACACTGTTCTTCTCATCAGATACTCTCACCATCGGGAGGATATCCAGAGAGTGGTGCAAGAGTTGCCCGCAGCAACACACCTGAGTGAGACTTAAATTGGTGGATATTCTAGGTGATTATTTTCAATGAGGATATGTGGAACAACTGAATTTCCGGCCTTTGGTTGAACTGGCCTTCAAACGGTCGGGGAATTTGATTAGATTTCGCGCAGGTAAGCTTGTGAGTACAGGCCATTTACCAGGAAGTCAAAGGTTGCAGATGGACGGCGTTTGCAGCTGCAGATTTTCAATATCTATCCGGAATAGTGGCGTGTGTGGCTCTTAAGCTGAGCGGGAGAACATTTCAATCACGCCAAGAATAATGCTCAGCAAATGTATCTAGCCATGATGAACGAATCATTACTTATAATATGCCCCGAAGATAAGTGGAGAGGGTTTTTTCTAGGAGTGATATTTCACGTCCAGGCCAGTCACCTACTACATGTGGGGATAATGACCAGCAAAACACCTACCACATGATTACCTTTTGAGCACTGAGGCTACGGGATTTTGGATTCATGATCTAAAATGTCCGGGAATTGTGGATCAGTTTGCCGACTAGATTTGAAGACAGGAAGCTGGAGATACAGTTTCACAGATCGCGACCAGCAATGTTACCCTCGTCGTTTATCTGGACTTCGTTTGATGGATGTGGCTGCAGCGTGGCATTACATACTACGGAAAAGTTCAGCCGCGATTCTGGGAAAAGAGCTATTAAGTAGGCGTAGTGGTGGCATTTTGTGAACGCTTTGATCGGCTCATCCTGGAATGAGCTGGCCCATTATCGCGAGATGCCGAAGCATAGGGCATTTACTGCCCGTTGTATCTCAATAATTTAGAAGAAAAGTGATTGTTCAATTCCACTGGACACGTGCACAATGCTGCATAGATACGAAAGTTTTCGTTAAGCGGACCGAAAGCCAGCAATTTCGGTTGATCGGAAAATCGTGTTATGGTCAACAGCACTCCTTTCTCCGGCGTAAGCGGGAGGTGATATTGAGAGATTCATTGAACTAATGTTTGGACTGAGACGTTCATGACATTGTTGGAAAACCCTCTCTACGTCGTAGGCTAGAAGATCAACTGCAATGATCGAATAGGGACCAGGATAATTAGACTGGGACTACAAATGTTGTACATTTGACATCGGGCTTCGTCTCTCCTCACTGAACACTAGGTAAGCACATTTGTTATGCGAGGTTGTCAAGAATCGGGCAAGGAAATTAGAACAAGCTTGAAAATTAGCACGCCGTTCCTAATTACACACGAGAAATTTCGAAACTTGGTGAATTGATGTCCCTCCATTGATGAAATTTACATTTGAAAATCGCTGGACAGTCCTCTTCATTTTCGCTGTTAAAACAGAGGCTTGCGGGTAATGCGCAATAATTTCTTTCGAGAACAGGTTTACAAAAGCTCGTGTTTTCCTGAACTGCAATAACCTTCGATAATTACAAAGTCTGCTTTGATCCTACAAAATTCCCATGACAGCAGTCAAACCACCGATTGTTAGCCAAACGCCTGTGAACACCTGTTGTCAAACTGTTTCTACACCTTAATGACCCGAACAACATTCATGCAATTCTCCACTTGTTAGCCGTATCAGAAAACGTGCAGCTTATGCAGAAGTGCGATAAGTGATTCGGCTTATTCAGATGTGAACTGTGAATCGCAATAGATCCACAAGAATAACACCACCGGGTAGAACGCTGTCTACAACGCAGTGCTCCACAGCTTATTTTTCAACGTTCGCGAGGTTAATTATACCTATCAAGAGGTTCCTTAAACAGCAAGGTAAATAGATCTACACTGATAATCCAAAATTGTTGAGTTTTGTCATTACAGAACTATCCGTAGAATTGTTTGATATAAGGATTGTGCTTTTGTTCAGGCCTTTGGTTGAACTGGCCTTCAAACGGTCGGGGAATCCGAAAGGAACGAAACAGTTTCATAGATGTCGGAAATATTTTACCTCACAAATTCCTTTCTTTTCTTCCTCCAGAACCGTAGAACATAGTTTCAAGTTTACAGACAATTTTGGAAACAAGACGTTCTTTATTATCCATAAACCAGTTCTGGAAGAGCTCCCTCCGAACGCGAATTTTAGGAAACGGCATTTCACAGGAGAATGCCCGATTTACGGTTCATTGTGTAAACAACTTACCTCCTCCAGGCATTTTACCTGCGGCACTCGTTTCTGCCAAGTAATATTGAATTAAGATATTTCACCTGGGCTTCGACAAACTGGATAAGCATTGATAGCTGTTATATTTCACATTTAGCAATTTTTCTGATAAAGTATGCACAGGTGAAATTCCGCTTCCGTTTACCCTTTACATATTGCCTAACAATCATCACGGCATGAGTACTCTGTAACTGCATGTACATTTATATATTCTTTATGCTGAATGTCAACTTCATATTTTGCAGTTTAACGTCACTTCAAGACATCCATCGCTTTCATGATCAACGACCTGGTTTGAAGTTAGATAATAAAACGATTTTCCATGTCATTTATCAGGAAAACATCAAATCCGAGATAACTCATCTGTATGTACTCTGCCCAAGTTCAGCGGTCTTTTCTTGCCACACTAGAAAGGAAATGCGTAAATTGTAAGAGGCCTGTCATTTCATTGAAATATAGGCAGCTCAAGTGTGTTTACTGCTGTTAATCAGATGGCAGTTGATCTGTTGCCGAGCTTGGCAATTGGCTTGCAAACGTATCGTCCTCAGTCGATGAGACATCGTCAGTGCTCAGTTGAGTAGGCCTGAGCACTGACGTCGTCGCCTCGATTGAGGACAAAACTTTTGCAAGCCAACTGTCAAGCTCGGCGAAAACAGATCAACTGCCATCTGATTAACAGCAGTAAACACACTTGAGCTGCCTATATTTCAATGAAATGACAGGCCTCTTACAATTTACGGATTTCCTTTCTAGCGCGTAATTCTTGTGGGTGTAAACCTCGATCTTTTCAACGTAAGTGAATGATGAGGTGGGTTCTGCTGATTGGACAATCGACGTGTTTTTAAGTCATTAATTTCCCTGTTAGATCGGTTGGTTAGTTGCTTGATTGCCGACATGTACGCATGAGGAAACAATTTATTTGTAACTTTATTTACATCCCGTTTGTGTACACGTGGAAAATATCAGTTTTAGTGACGCGGAGAGTTTTTTTAACTCACGAATTCCTTTTCCTGCTTCCTCTAGAACCACGGAACATAGTTTCAAGTTTACAGACAGGTTTGGAAACAATACGAGTTATATTATCCATCAACCCGTCAGGAAAGAGCGAATTTGACGAGGCTGTTTTCCACAAAGTTACGCCGTGTTTACGGTTTATTTTGTGAAAAACTTACCTTCTACAGGGATGGAAAATTCAGCACCTGTGTTTGATAAAGAAATATTAAATTAGCACATTATTCCTGGGCTTCTACACACTGAATGAGCACCGACGGCTGTTATACTTCACATAGTTGACATTTTTCTGATCAAATAAGCACAAGTGAAATTCCGCTTCCGTTTACACTTTACACATTGCCTAACAATCATCATGGCATGAGTACTCTTAGTAAAGAGCAGGAAATTTAATCAGCGTTACTACTGTTAACCTATTCATTGGCCCATGATGAAGCGCTCCACACGTCACCCTATCCATCTTTTTCGCGATCAACGACCTGGTTTGAGGTAACGATCAAAACGATTTGCAATATGTCTTCAATCTATATGTTTATTTGAGTCTACTTTTAAGGAGGTTGACAATTGTTGTAATTAGTCACGTTGGACAAAAACCTGTAATTCTGCTAGAGTCAGTCTATGAAGTGAAATACTCCTGTCGCCTACTTCGCGCATCCGTGCTATGTCTGCCGTACCTTGTACACAATATCACTGAATATGTCTGGATAAGATACTCCGCGGATAAGAGCCGTCACGTTGGCAGCTGCTGAAAGATAGTCTGAGTCGGCGGAAAGTGGTTAGAGATGAGCAGATTACTGCAAAAAGCGGCAATCTCTAAATCCTTGGCACTTGTTTCGCCCAGCATGCTGAAACCTACTTTGTCTCCAGTAAAATAAAACTATCGTACTCTAACCTTGGATGCCGTGTGTTGATGTGCTTTTAGGCAGTACAAACCGTATCCTGATCATTATCTGGGAACAATAATTCAAAGCTGGTTTGATATAAAATGATCGGAATTGAATTTCCCCCTCATGTATATTGCGTGGCACATAACACAGAAAAAAGATACAACTTGCATCTCTGTGTGGCCGGTAGATTCGAAAATAGCATTTACTGTCTTTTTTGCGGTTACTTCGCTCCAGGAAGTGCCTGGTGTAATCAAATGTCATGTTAGTGGTTACGGCTAACGCAGTGGTTGGTAAATATGCCCCGTTGTCATAATACATACCCAAAGGATAGTGCGAAGTGCAAAGCTAGAAACAGATATATCCGGATTCTACGCATTTATACTTGCAGCAACCTGGCTATGACAGTAAAGCGTAGGCTTTGTAAAAGATGGAGCAAGCACATATTCACCACAATAATGTTGCGGAAAACGTCAAGGAGCGACTAGTCTATTCATCATTTGCCCCTCAACCAACATACCGAAATGGCACACTTAATGCCTCAGTTGAAAGAAGTAGAAATTTCCAAAGATTTTATCAGTAGATTACACGAATTTTAGGAATAACTCTCGACGATTTTCTGAGTAGGGCGAATGCGCTATTTCAATATGCGAAGGCAAACTTCTTGAATGTTCATTGACAAGGTACACGGTATTCTAATGCTCACTTGTGTCAGCATTCTCTTTATAGGTGGATAAAATAAATTTTGGAAATTATGTCCGCTTCATAAAAATGTTGAAATATAGCGATCTGTATAATTACACAGTCGTTGTGGCATATGAGGGAACCAGCAGGTTAATTGCTAGTCTGCGTTACAAGAGGACATTGGTGAACACGCTGCTGTTGATGGTATATGTTTGCTTGTTTTTTGACATCCTTGTTTATTTATTATCTATTTATTCTATTTATTTATTTATTCATAGTAATTTAATTTAATTTAATTACTTTCACTACGATGACTAAAGGCTTTTCAACTAAATGTGTGCAAAGTTTGGTAAAAGTATAAAGAAATAGTGCACTGCAAAATGTCTGTGATTCTGATAAAATTGAACAATTTTTTTTTCGTGTAAACAGAACTTACGTTCTTCAGACCCCAAGCGAACAATTCCTGGGTGAAAATATAAATGAATGTCATTACATACGTTTGTGGCGACAAAAGACGGGAAATAAGAAGAGAACTCCCCATTTTGTGGTGGGTCCGATCTATAATCAAACTGACAGCTACAGACTTTCAGATAACCGTTGGCTTTGGTAATCCATACGTGGTTCATAATGCAAACATTTGAAATCTTATCGTATACGGCCGATGTGGTTTCGGGGCAGGATGTTTCGCACTCTATATTACACCATGGGGTAGAAAGCACCACAAAGGTAATGAGTAACCTTTTGCGGCAAAACGGCTAATTGCGCAGTGCACATCGGCAAAAATTAAGAAAATGGATCTACACTATGTGTTCCAATACTATGGATCCCAAGACTCATACCACAAGGTGCATTAAAGTTTCGTGTTTTTTTCTCTTTACATAAGATCAATATTCCTTTTAAGCGAAAATGTGTTAAAATAGGGTCATAGCACATAAACCTACTTCTGTTTCCCGATCTCTTCAAATTCACTGCAAACAAACCAAAAGTAAGTGTTTAACTCCTGGCAGATCTTGTCCCTTGAACTTTAGCTTTACCACGTGGTTGGAACACATAGGCATCAAACTAACACACGCGTGGAAAATGAGGTATGAAGGTTGGAACCTAAAACTGAGGTGAATTAATCCGCGAAACAATTTTTAATACCGGTGGTACCTTGGTTTCAAGGTAAACATTAGGATAAATGTGGGCAATTTATTTTTTTTCAATTTTACCTATGACGATTGTGAAAACCTTAGTAAATCTCATACGAAAACGTATGCCATACGTTCTGATGAAGAATTAAGTTTGGGCTGGTCAAAAACCTATTAAATACCTGCGCCTTCTGATACTTCCATGAGGCAAGCAGAATGTTACCATAAGAGCCTATAAGAACATATAGAACCAAGATCTTAGTGGATCCATTGCTGAGTGGCGTTTGCTGTATTTGCGCATCCAGATGGGTTAAATGAAACAACAACTTTTAGGCGATAATTTAAAAAGCTGATTAATTGGCCTTGGGTCGAAGGTTCGATCATAAATGTAAGCATATATTTATTGAAAATGTTTATTATGCTATTTCGCAGCGTTGTGTTTGTTTTGTTTATTGCGCTGAAAGAGAAGCTCGCGGAATGTTAAGGTAACCCAACGAGACAACACGTGCACATGGCAGCAAAATCAAAACCGTCCTATGAATTTATCCCAGAATAACTGAGTGATTTAGGCAAATATTGCATGCTGCTATTGTTTGTGAGTTTCAAATAATCGTTAATCATTCGAAAATCTTTGGTTGAGCCAGCCTTACGCTAAATGCAAGAGAACGCAACAAACGTCTCACGCTGCCGGAGTGTGCTAATTGAAGTTCTGCACCCGCTTGAAAGAACTATAAAACCTAAACGTCAACCATGGGATATTTTTAAAAATTCGCATCTGGTATGTCGACAAATTATTTCACCAAAAATGATCCTTCTTGTATTTTTCGGGGTAACAAAACATTTTGCAACCATGGAATCGGCAAACGCTTATATAAATATCGCTTTAAACTAACGACTAATTGTGTAATCCACCTTAGTGCTGTGAACAGGTGAACGCCTCCCGGCTAATTATATTTTACCAAAAGTCATCCGGCGTGTTTTCAACGGAAAAAGCAAATTTGACATTATCTATTTTGTGAACAATTTTTATGTGATCATATTTTTGGCACATGCAAACTTATCTAAGGCTTGTGTCTATATTTATTACTAATTTTTATTGATATGTTTTAGCTTTTTTTCAGTTACATATTTTAATTTTAATTTTCAATTGCTGGGCACCACAGTTCGCCATTAGTTTGTTGGATGTTCAACAGATTACAGTTGATCAATCACCAAGCTATCTATATTTCGACAAACTGACAACATTAGTTTGTTGACAACATTATTGGAATTCGCACACTCCAAAAAATTATCCTCATCATATTCGACGAAAACCTGTGCCGCAGTAAATGCACAACTGGTTTAAACAGCGGTAGTTTTATAGAAATCTATATCTCGCTTGCGAAGAGTTCCACGTTAATACTTTGGTCTTCATTTTAATGTTTTGTCATATATTATATATACTATATCAATTATATTATATTATGCTCCGCAATCCTTTCAATACGAGGCTCCCTTTTGTATGGCAACTTGGCTATAGTGGAGTATGCCAGAACCTATTGCCTCGTCATTCGTCATCCAGTAGTGTTCCCTGTGGAATAATGCAAGATATTCCGGAACAGCAAGGAATTTTGCAAGAGAGTTGCTGTTATCTGTACCGAACGATGTTTCAAACATTGTACGTGTCACGCTTGTGATCACAGATGCAATAATCCTGCGATAATCGGCATCGATTTTCGTAAGCGCTGCTGGTCGACATTTTTGCTTCATGATGTATTGTACTGGGAATAAAGAGTTCGTTTACATGGAAAAGGGTGTCAAAACTGACAAAGTGGGGAAGATGTATGCGCCACCAGCCAGATAATAGTTTTTGAATGCCACTAAACGGAAAAGTCAATATTATGGAAAAACTCTGCGTAGTATATGCTATGTACTAAACAAATAAGTAGTCTGATTATTTATGCATGTTTGTTTGCCAATGGAGGATGAAGTTTTCCTTGTGACGGTTGGGGACTTTATATCCCGCAAACTTTTATTATATTATGCGGCCAGATGATTTACGTTTCCTAAAAGCCAGTAAAGACTCATGTGTGTATTTGTTAATCCTTGAGACCTGTGTTCACAGAGGACTACGAAGCCGGTATAATAGTCACATACGAGTATTGCACCAATATGGATTATCCTTTAAGAAAGCCTACCTTCTGGATTATTCGCATTTGGAATAACAAGGTTTTGGTAAATACTAATTAGGTAGGCAGCAGCAAAATAGGTAGATAGTATTTGTACTGCATGACCCAGTCATCGTGTTGCCAAAGACGGCGAAACATCCCAGTCCGACATACCTTCAAATGTTTGTGTTCCATTCTCTCCTAAAAAAGGGGCATAAACAAATGCATACTGTAACAAACCAAATGCTAGACTAGCATCTACCTTAAATCCAATCTGCATTGAATAGTTTAAATAAGCGTAGAGAAAGCTCGGATTAAATGTATTTATCGCATTTCTGCTTAGCTGCGTGCGTTTGTTTTTAGGCCTCACTTTCTTAATTCATTGCTATTCCCCACGCTAGCGTTGGTTTCTCCCATAAAGTGCAGCAGACCTTTGTTTACGATAGAGCTGTAGGACAACAATCCAGGGAAAAATGTTGCGGTATCAAAGACAAGAGCCAGTGAGGACTCGCTAACTGTGATTGAAAGATAAGTTGTGTCTTTTTTTCACAGGTGTGAGTTAATGATGCTGTTTTTCCAGATGGTCGAGTCCAAATCGTTTTTGGTATTCAACCAAAGGCTGTATGCGTCTTGTTTGGCAACACTCTGAGCTGTTGATGTGCGCAGTGTTGATGGACTCTATAGCGCTCGAAACAGCTATACAGAGTTTCATCATCGATTTAGACACACATTTAAACAGCAGAATCCATTCTTCGTTGAAATCTTTGAGGATATGATGAAAGCAGCTTGAAAATAATTAGGCGCATTTAGATCACGCGGCACTGGCAACGAAAGTCATTTGCAAATAAAAGCGATTGTGGATTATTTTCTAGTCTGCAGCTTATCTGAAAAAATCGTGGTAAACGACACGTGGGAAGAAAGAAACAACAGAAAAGAAGAAAACAGGAAGACAAAATGTCGTATTTTCAGTAGACATAGTAAGAACGCCATTGACGGGTTTTGAACGGCAGTATGTTATGCATCATCCCACGTCGTTCGCTAAATGGCAGATTAAATAGAAATATATCTGCCAGATATTAATTCATTTCTGAAATAATTTCCTGTCAGCGTGGCTATCAGATGGTGTGGCAATGGTGACAGTTTAGAGTACCCAATTTAATGCTACGGTTAAGGAATGGATAAATGCAATAAGTCTTGGATGCTGATTACTTTAAAAAGGTCTTCAAAAAAAGCTTCCGGGTATCTCAGAACGCAGAGTGGCTAGCCAACCTATATACCACAACCGTTTATATCTGAGTGGCTGATTAAGAGCATTTATAGACATTGCTATCCAAGTCAGCTGGTTGTCTATGACTATCAGCACAAGTTTGCAATAAGGAAGGCGTTTGAATGAACTAATTGGTAAGCATGTTAAAACTTGTCGGAGCAACATCCAAAGAGTTGAGTTTTCTTTAATACATCAGCTCATTATGCCAATTGGACTTTATGTACACCAAAGCTTAATCATTCCAATTTAAGCCTCGGCTGCGCTTCGTTTTGTTCGTTCCGCTTTGTTCCGCCCTAGGATGTTATGATGCGCTGATGTTATGATTTGCGAATCCTGATGCTCCCCTATAAAGGCTTCCACGACAGCCGTCACTATTGTAAGCCACCATTGTGCCTGTAAGTTTGATATACCACAACCTGAGAAATTCGAGCTTCGGAATGTCTGGGAGTTAATGTGGACCGATTTACTGGAAATGCTTCATTGAGAGAATTTTTCAGGTTTAGGAATTGTGATGATGGTAAATTGGTCTTCTAAGCGCGAATTTACCAAATGACCTCAACATAAACACTTGCTACATGCTCAAACATAAATAATAACTGCCTTGACAGCGATATAGCACATCTGACTACTGCGGTTTTGGGACAGTCACTATTCGAAATAAACATTTCCTGCTACTGTGCATCTCCTGACTTACAGTTGAAAAGTAAACATTTCTTTTGCGGATAGTTAAGCAGCATTGTAATAAGTTTGTTTGTCTGGCGAGAATGAAGGATCTATTGGGTTTTCCACATTGGCAAAATTAACTCATGGATTAAAGCTCAGCTGGAAACACAAAGTTATTGATTTGTATAATCAATCAGATTAACCAAGCCTCTTACTTGGACGCTTTTAACCACAGTGCTTGGGATTGTTCTGGTTCGATCGTACCTAGTGCTGGGGCATTGGACCTAATATAATAGGCATTGAGATGGACAAACCAGGTCTATTCACATGACTTTAGCTGACACCACTGAAGAGGCGTAACTGAGTTTGCTCCATCACCAGAGCCTATCACCAGAACGACCTGCACTAAATATTTGGTGTGTTTGTATATATATAATATATATATATAACTTATATATAACTTCCGTCGATAATTTGCTGACTTTAGCATATCTGTGATGGGTGAATCCAAACGCCACCGAAATTTATATTGCTGTGTGTGATTAACAATCATTTTTACAAGGCCGCCGCTGGGTACGTTCACTGCTGCAGGCAAATCCTAATACCCGAGCTTTTATCCTCTGCAATAGCTGTGTACGTGGGATCCGCCGAGTTGTTCATGCTCGTGAACGAATGGTAACAAGAGAGTTCATGGCTTCAAATGAGCGTTTTAAAACCTAGCTTTCTGAACTATCAAGGAAACATCCAACACACACACAATGAATACAGTCATCAAACGGATGAAGTACTTGCTCTTCCAATAATTAGGTTTGTGCTCCTATTTGCCTCCTGCCAAACCAGAATACCTAGCTTAGCCTTCAGTATTTTGAACAAACCATTGTTTAACTCAGAATAAAGTGTGCATGTCGTGTTTTCAATATGGTGTTCTCTGGTCACGTCGCAGTAGGACGGGCTAGTAATATTAGCTAGTAAATTTGTTTTACAGATTCGGAGAGCCACTTATGAACCATTGTTTCACGCACTTAGAAGTGAGCTCTTTCAGGCATGAAATGGCTGATAGATCTGTACAGATTAACCTGTCAAGCGGAAGGCAGCGCAATAGTTTTATGGAAGCTGCAGTGCACACTTTTGATGAATCAATCATTGGACGAACAATCGGGAAACTCTATCGGTTCGATACAATATTTAGGCGTTGATAAACTTCTCACCGTGACCACATAAATTGTGCTCCTTGTGGCCGATTCAGACTCAATCTTGGAAATTTGACGTGTACCATTAGCATGTTTATTTGAAGCACTTTACAAGTCTGTAAAGCATTGAAGTATTTCTTTTTGTCCTGGCCAAGTAACAGTTACGCACGAACTCCAAGTACACCGTTATTAGCCACAAAGACATTTACACAAGACAGTTGACGCAACGGTTGACATTATTTCAGTGGGCTTCTTAGGCGAATTTACCAGCTGCAGCACATGTAACTACATAGTTACAACATAGGTCCTTAATCATGCGAATTCAAGTACACCTATCTGTCGCTTCACTCTTCTTATCTTGGTTATAATCAGTAGTGACATCAAGTTTGCTTGTATTGTATATATTCTGTATGTATGTGTGTATGCATGCGTCCATATATGTATGTATGCATGTATTGTATTCATTTCTGGGATTATGAAATTTTGAGAACCGGATAAACAGCCTGAATTTAATAGCCTACTAACTGTCCGGATTGTCATATTAAAGTGCTTATTGTCATGCGGCTGACTCACAAACGATAATCACCAACGGCGACTTAAAGCAGGCCACCCGATTTTATTCCACTCTCGTAATTTAAGTTTCTGTCCCGTCGAATTTGTTACTCCGATGCAGATATCTTGTGTCTGCCGTGTGCACCGGTGAACCCAGCGCACAAGTTGTGTGACTGACATTCCTGATTTCAAGTGGTAAGCACTACTTAGCTCTGCATTTCAACTGAAGATCCCTGTTCATTAAGTTATAAATCCTCAATATGGATCTACAGCTGTCTAGAATGAAAATCTTATCTTGATGGTCTATGTCATGTGTGCGTACAATCTTACATTAATTAGTGCAGGCTATGTAAATATGGACCAAATGTTTACAAAAAATGCCTTCAAAAGACAGTTTGGCGTGATAAATAAACTTACCATTAACAGTCATACTGGAATCTGGTGCGTCTGAAGTAATAGATGGATTTATTGTTAACATGCGAAATCCGTTCAGGGTAAGGCTGTGTAAATTTTGAATCCGTGCGCAATTTTCACGAAGGTTGGCTGTTCGAGGGCTAAATGTCATGGGTACCGAAAAATATGTACATAGGAATATCGGTCTTAGTCTGCGGAATTTAATGGTGATTGCTGGCTTTTCTGAGCACGTGGATAGGTCAAAGTTTTATCCACAACATGCATTGCGAAAATGTACTAATCAGGGTTTTTGTATTTGGAGGTATAACAGCTGGAGCAACAAAGTTTATATGAAGTCTTCCGTTGCAAAAAGCAAATCTTTTCAATTTACGCTCCACTGATGAGAAAAAAATCAAGTGCCAGGAAATTACCACTTTCTAGCAGATGCGCAAAATTTATTTGTGCCCCTCTTGTAAGATGTCTTCAATTCATGTAAGACCGCTGTTTCGTATGCGTGATATCTGCTGTCCTGCCAAAAGGGTGACAGTTAAATTTCAATTCCCAATCACTGATAAATTTGTGACCAGCGTTCTAGACGCCTAGTAAAAGGGCTTAAATATGTGAAGTGTCCCTGCCATGACTGAGTCCATGTTCTTCAAATGTTTTGCAAACGTGAAACTATGGATTCTGATAATGTCCCAAAATATCCGTTCAACAATTGTTCCGGCTTTTGGATTTTAGTAGCAAATTATTATGCGCATTAGTGTAAAGACACTTATTAGTAAACAAGTGATGTGAGGCTTGAGGTTCACTCATGTCCGTTGACTGGGTATACCAGGTAGATTTATCAGAGGGTACATTTTTGCCTTCTTAGGAAAATGCTGGTTGTTTGGGAATATTGGAAGCCATGCCAGACTTTAGTGGTTATTTCTGTTGTGAGGATTTCGGTCAAATTGACTTTTTGAGTTTAACGCGCAAAGTTGTGAGTGGCGCTCTGGTAAATTCTGCCTGAATTTATAATTGCTGATCATGAGTATTACACTTGGGTTTAATAAACGTTAAATAAATTTTTGATTGGCACTTTTACTGACAACATTATTTGATTTGAATGCATGCTTTATGTGACTAAGACGCGAAGTACGCAAGGCAAAATATTCCACAAATCCTCCTCTTATCAAGAACGAAATATGTCTCCCTCAATGCTTCTGCCTATTGTGCTTTCCGACTATTTTTTTACATGGAGCATAATGGGTCGACTGATGAAGTCTTATAAAAATGGTTTGAACAAGATTGCGCATTGTGTGACAGAATCTGTCGAAACTAAAGGCTGCATAACTTCGTCAACATCAAATGTAGTGACTTCCAGTATTGAGTGCCAGCCAGATGCAGTTGCACTCCGCTTGTATTTTGTCTTTGTCTATTTTTACTGCGCAGAGAGAAGGCATCTTTTCTTCCTCGGTATGTAAGGGTGACACTTGATCACGCCATATCAACTGTCAGAACCGTCTTTATTTCTTACACTTTCAAGTAAAAAAATAGTAATTTGAAAACATTAAATTATCCCCAGCTGGCCAAATGTGAGAGTTTTGCAATAATGGCAACCAGAATTGTCCTAAATAGGCCTTCCGGATGGGTGCTCTGTCAGTGACCAGCAGAGGAACACTGTCCGTACAAAGTCGAGCATTTTGATGGGAAATCAGTGAGCATCTAAAGGAAAATGTGCAAAACACCAGAAAGGTATATCAGTCGGCTTTAGGCGAACACGTTTTATAACGCGGAGTGTTCACGTGCAATACGGAGCAATCGGCAGAAAGTTTTCTTGTATTGGTTGTAAGAAATTTTAGACTTTTGGTCAAACTTTTTGGCTTATTTTGATTCTTTTCGGCAGTTTTGCCTATTTCTTAGGGTAATGTATATCGACTTAGTACACACCGATGCATTGTTATCTCTTTGAAGCATGAGTTCGCGCTGCACAATTATAACATGATGAACAAAAATTTGTGAACATAATATCCTGCTCCTGAAACCTTCCTTGGCACGCTGATACCAACCGCGTTGGGTCGAGTGCTAGTTCTTTTTATAAAAAATGAGCGTGTCACAATGGGACAATAATCAAATTTATTGTGTACACAAGACAACAGAATGCCAGTGGATTTGGCCTGCCGTAGTGTAAAATCACTATCATAAGGAATCAGGGGGTTGCGATACAAAGTAGAAACCTGCCAACGAGCTTTTATTTCCATTTTTTGAACCACAAAATACTGGCCACAACAAACAACGGGAGGTATCAACACTCACCTTCGGCTACGAAAATACAGTTGTCGGACAATGTAATTTACAAAATGATGAGCGAATCTCTTTAGCAACCTAAATTTTGTAATAACAGAAATTTCAGTCCAGTCGTCCGAGTTTGTTTTCATTGTTTGGCTGTGAGGGGTGTTGTTGAGCCCAGCCCCCAAAATCAGTGTGATCGGCTTTCACAATGTGAGCAAAGCAACTGAAATCAAAGGCATTAACTTAATAAATGCCTGTGTGCTGACTACTCCTGTAGGCCGTCACCTGATTGAGTCAATCGTTTCAGATATCGCTGCATATATCTGTCTAATATTGGTCCGATATCAATTGCTTCGGGCGTTATAAACCCCACTCTCGTGGAGTTGGAGATGGGGCTCCGGAGACACTAAGCGGCGCTTATTAGGTATTTTGTGATATTGTGAAAGATTTCATCCACCGAATGTTATAATTGCGCCGTTCCCTCAATTGTTAATGACCAGTCTTGGACGTTTTGCACAAAGCTGCCAAGTCTTGTTCTGCTACCGATGAAGTTCACAGAGTAGACGCTAACAAACGAGTGAATTACAACGTTGAGTCACATGTGGATGGTTTGCATTCAACTTCACGTTTAGTATTTTTGGATTCTAAAACAAAAAGCCTAGTTCTGCAGCACTCTGTTTTTCGCTATTTGAAACAGCGCAATGCTTTTCTATAGAATGTCAGATGGACAGAAGCTTCCAGTGTAATCTAACAAGCTGCAAAATACTTTTCGTTTACGTAGAATATCGAGAAACGTCTCATGGGTAAAACAGCCGTGACGATCTCTTCCTAAATTATGAGTCAATCTCTGTGCGCACATAGTAATGTGACCTGTTTGAAACAGTTATGCTGACCAAAATAAAAAATGGTTTTGTTTTCACCTGCAACGAATGGCAGATAGTCATTCTAAAATTGGATAATTACGGTTGGAGAATAAACCATCCATTTAATTGAAACTTGGGCAAACGATGTTGTTTCCGGGTGTATATTTTGAACGTGAAATCCCACCTTGGGTTTATCTAGGTTTGCTGATCACAAGGGATATTGCACATTCTCCTTTGTAGATTATTCCTACCACACGATTCCTCAAATGTCACGGAGGAATCCACCAATACAAAAAAATGCAATTCAAGTTGGTCACTCTCAAAGTCTTAATGAAAATTTTTGTTTGTTGCGTATAATGCCGGCCATTCAGCATCATCAAGTTACTCGTTCTGAACATTTACCAAGCCCGTCCTTCAGGGCGGCACTGTATTTCCACATCTTTGGCCAAATCTGGTGAGAGACCAAGGCACTGTATTTCCACATCTTTGGCCAAATTTGGTAAGAGACCACTAATTGTATAACAATCCATCCCTTCATTCAACTTATAGACACCATATATGTCTCTCTCTCTAGTGATGCCTTTGTGTGTCGCGTTGGTTAATTTACTGCCTAATGAAACGTATTGTCTATTTCATTTTGGAATGGGTTTTGAGCTAGCGGAGTCTTTCATTCGTTGGGGCTGCTATTAACTCTCACCGCTACGGCGTTCGAAGTTAACGAAACCTAAGATTAAATCAAATGTAACGTGTTAAATAAAACTATCAAACGTTGAGAATAATGTAATAGTGTATTGTCAAGCTAGTTGGTCACGAACGTGTTTCCAATCTACATCAAATCAGGATGACTACACGTATTTTGTGGGCGTTTTTTGTGTGAACTCCACAATTAAATAAACTGCACGTCTACGTGAGAGAAACAATTTATTCAAACCTACACATTTCAAGCTTACAGCAATTTGAATATCGCACACATTGTAACTCACACAACACCAGGTGAACGTTTTCTTTGCCTTGTAGTAAGAAGCGGAATTTTGTAACCTTATGAATAATGCTATCAATTCAATTATTATTCCAGGTTACATTTTCAAATACAAGTTATTACAGAGTATAAATCATGAAATCGATTAGTAATAGTTGAAGTATGCGACGTTCAATTAGATACAGATTTATCGACCGTTTTTCTGTCGAATATTGTTGCATTCAGGTTTGAGTCGCAAGAGGAAATGCCCATCCAGGTGGATAGTAATGAGTAGAAATATTCTGCTTGCAAAGCCAAAACTGCAGTCCATGTTCAACATTGGCCTGTTCAAACTGAATGCGTTAACGTCTACTAGTTTAGGCATTTTTGCATCTATTGTGGGTGACTAAATGGTTCTTAAGTTCAAAGCTGAACGAATAATAATCAGGTTTTCTATGATGCCATTGGATAGTGACCTGTTATAAGGTGGTGGTGCCTACTGTTCTAAATAAAAAAATACAAACACGTCTAAACTAAGTTCTCTGGGTTTTAAGTGGGTAAACATAGACCAACCCCTATTTGTATCAAACAGATTAATCAGAGTCAATAAACTTTACCTGAATTCATTATTTATATCAATTATTAGAAACAAGTTCGCAAATGTTTCTTTTACACCGCGACCTTGTGTTACATGTTGATACTGGAATATGAAATGAAGCCGATGGCAAACGTACAATCATTTGGCAATGGCATGATAGCTGTAGTCAGCCTCAGCGGAGAGTTACCGAAATCGTTCATTCGGCCCGGTGACGGGTGTCTATTATGGAAATCTCTCTGTTTCCATCAAATCGCAAACCTGCCTCTTGTATGGAACGGTCCGTCGAAAAATGCCATACGCAAAATATTACTAGAGTATTTCTGCAGTATCGACTCTATTTCCGGTATGCCTTAAATTCATAAGGAGTGTAGTTTGTCTATGAACTACTAGATATCGTCTTTGTGACGTTTTTCTAGGACCAATGCCGACCACTGCGCCACACTGAAACTTTACAGCAGTACGAATTTCCCAAAAGACTGATCAATCGTCAGACCTAACTGTGACTCGGTAGTTAATGTTCTTGATGCTTTTGCTTAAACTTGCAAACATCCCAATACACAAATTACTGCGCCATTTGGTAAGCAAACACACGCGAATTCCTAGAAATAATAATATGACAAATTAAGAGGAATCTCGAGGATTTGTTTGCTAGACATGAGAACAATTGCTCACCAGGATTACAACTCCTCCCCGGGCATTTTGATGCTTTTTGTACAAGTACTTTTGCAATATATCCTCCAGTTACCCATGTCAAAGTAAGGTCACATGGGCCGTAAACCTGGTATGTTTACTAGCCGTCCTAATGAATGCCGCTAATTTGAGCGGCACTCTTGGTAAACAGTACACACTTTGCCACGCAAAACCTCATTTGGTTGATTTTGGGCGTCAGAATAGCGTTGAGTTTTCTGCTATTTCCCGTTTACCCGCTTGGCTTTCATGTCTAGTCCCGCATGCCCTTAATCAAACGTGATAAAACGCTTTTGGAAAAATGTTTCCTTTGCTGGAAGCATTTAAGTCGTCACTAAACATTCTCTTCTTACGGGACTTATTTTTAATGTTTTTTGTTTACTTTTTACAACCCTGACGCGGTAAATGGAATACAAATTGCTGAAAAGTCCCGTATTTTAAGGAATAATGAAAGTGGCCGAGCTTGAAGTCTTAACAGTTAAAAGCTGACGGCGAATTTCAAAACAAACAGGTATTAAGGTAAGCAAAATCCGGGATGAGAAGCCACCGATGAACGGCATTCCTCCCAGGTTGCGCATTTGGTGTTGCGTGAAAACATGGGGTATATTATTTGCAGTATCTCTAAGGACTTGAATACAAAATCCATGGTACATTTCTAGGGGCATGGCGCTAAAGACTAATAAGCCAGAGGGGTGCCTGTAGGCATGCGTATTGGCCGGTTGGATTCATGCATATTACTAAACAAGGTTTCATCAATCAAGGCGTCGGTTTTGCCAATTTTAATCAAACGTTTGTCGCCTTTGCGTACTGGGTGATTTCACTTGCTTGGTACACAATTTTCCAGTTATTGATCTTAAGAGGCAAGATGCCCTAGGCGGCTTTCAATATAGACGTTGTCCCGTAATGCATCTGAACGCGGTTCATTGCCCGGTTTGGCTGTAAGTTGTTTGGAGCAACCAAAGATGACGTTGACCCAGTCACTTACTTTTTACTTAGTATTTCCGCATCGTTTATTGCCACGATTTTTTGTAGCTTGAAAG
This sequence comes from Clonorchis sinensis, assembly GCA_003604175.2. Classification (NCBI taxonomy): domain Eukaryota; kingdom Metazoa; phylum Platyhelminthes; class Trematoda; order Opisthorchiida; family Opisthorchiidae; genus Clonorchis; species Clonorchis sinensis. The sequence goes on from CM030375.1 coordinate 20,409,757, forward strand.
TGTGAACTTATTGAACCTTAACTTTGGCCACTTAAAGGCACTCACGTAACAAAATCGTTTTTTGATCTTCTCAAAAGCTATAAGCAAGCGGTCACCAACTTTTATTGCTCCTGTCTGTGAAACATGACGGTAGGTTACCGAAAAATGTTTGAATGTAGAGGTTTAGTAAGTTGTAATCCACCCGTGTGTGTTTCAGGATATTCAAGACAAAGATGCAGCTTTATGCTTCTCTTCCGCTTCTAGTTCTGGCGTAATCAGAGGGGCGTTCCGCAAATCAATTGCTTAGAATCGATAGGTTATAAAAATGGAAATCTAAACTGTTGATATACATGCTAATGGAATGGTTACGCTTATCAGAACTCTCACCTGGCTGCGTGTCATATATACAGACTGTAGTGTGTACAGGGGTATGAAGTCAAATAATGTTATCCAACAGCAGTATCCGGACAATGTTTTGAGACTTGGAATCAAATCTCACAAAAACGCAGGCCTCTTACTTCATTAGACGGCAGCATTTGATGACCGGTCCCCTTCGGTTGATTGTTTGCTAAGGACATCACAGTTATGAGCCCAAAAACGGTACAAATATATGTTTATCGGTTTGGCCGGTGAGGCACCGAAATCGAGGGCGTAAATGTAAGTCTGTTTGAGGTTTTGGCATTACGCACCTTCTTCATCAGTACGCAAAGAATGCAAGGGCATCTTAGGTTCCTATAGTTTTGATCCAGGTAGCCTGTCCACAGTAGAAGCGAGACAACTTCGAGACTCGGTTGATATGCCTACAAATTCGACAGATCATGAGGATAGTTACGGATTATCAAGAAAATCTCTAGAGAAGGATTTAGTCGCTCATCACGCCAAACCAGAGCATTTTGTCGTCACTCTTGCATTGATGTATGATGTCCGATCTGACACACATATCGCGATACTACAAGTTTAAATAAAAACAGCTACATACAATAATGACAAATTCTAATAATAGCGGAAGGCGATTTTTCGTGTGAGGGGACAGAGAAACCATCACCGAAACAAAAGGCAAAAAAGAACTTTTTGATAAAAACTCTTTCTAATGAAAGCAAATCACAAGAGCATGGTAACTGTTTGATAGACCAGAAGAATATTGCACATTTATGACGGCGAAAACTTTAATACGCGGTGTGACAGAAATAACTTTTGCGTTTGTAGACCAATAAGGTTGCCTTATGTATACATTTTGCTTCAGGGATGCTGTTAAGTCCACAGCTTAATGAATGTCTTATTTGTTTACCTCCCTGTTTGCTGGTTGCAATCAGTAACCGTATAGTCCACAATACACTACTGCAAGTTAAACGAAATGGTAAGCATAAGGCTGTGCACCATATGTTTACAATGTTTACACGCATCACGGTCGTTGGAAACACGTTCCCCAAAAAGAATGTTATACCAAAAACTTAGTATCAAGATTCAGTATATTGTGAAAAACATTCGGTTGTAATTGGTATGCGTGGATTTAAGAATTTTCAATGTTGTTTCATCGTATAATTGAAATCGGTTTATGGATAAATGCAGGGTACATCCCTTTCCCGAAATTAAGGATCAACAGAGATTCGCATCTCTAAAATCTCCATAATTAAAACAAATACGCGCGACATCGACCTTCTTGAAAAAGACCACCGTATGGTGCAAATGTTGACCACTCTACATGAAGGACGGTTATCAAGATCAGATCATTGCTGTTTAAGAAGCAATTCCTGCGTTTGGTGATAGCAAGGCAGAAACGGTTTGCAAATAAGATATCACGTTTTATGTGAGAGCAGCGAGCCATAACGGTACCGTTTAATGCTTCACGGCCAACTGAGTTGGCTGGGCCACGCCTGAAGAGTTCAACCTCATTGGCTACTAAGAAGTGATCTATTTCGCCAATTTGACCCAGAGTAGACAGCCACCAACATGATGAATCTCCATATCGAGAACACGAAGGTTTGTTGGCATCCCACAAGAGATGATGCATAGGACAAAAATTGTCTTTCTTATTCAGCGACGATAATTCAACTCATGGTAGGACAAAAATTGTCTTTCTTATTCAGCGGCGATAATTCAACTCATTAATTTTGAACGTAGCAGTTAATTATCCTTCCTCTTTCGGAATTCTGGGATCAAATATAATATCCATTTTTTTCAAGCATCACAAAAATATCACTCGGTCATAAATCAACTATAAAGCCTGACTTTTCCAACTAATGTTATAGTAAAAAACCCTTTGAAACCCTCTCAAAAGGTGTACTGTCAACGAGATAAATGCGGATAGCGGCTCTACCAGTTTTATAATTAAGGTCGTACTTCTGATCTTGCTCGGGGCTACCATATACACTAGAATTAAATGTGCTTTCAAGTAATGTAAGTAAAATTTTGCGTTAGTTTTATAGTCATTTTTTAATATATGGGCTTTGTGTTATCACTGCCATTGCATTTTGTAAATGATCAGTTGTTAGATAAGAATGTGTTTTGAATGCATTATCCTAAGAAGCTCACAAATAAACAACAAAATGAAAAAAATAACCATACCAAACATTGATCAAAAGTTGGTTGCAAACAGATGCATTTTTAGTCTTTTATCGCCCTCATTTACAGAAGCGTGTGGCATTTGGAAGTGCATTTTAACGTCATTCGATAGTAATGAACAAATTACTGGAACTTGTGAAGGCCAGAGAGAGGACGGCCACACTAGTGGGTATTTTAGGGCTTACCTTCGTGTGTATATGACCCGGGAACTTTACGATGAAACATTAAACACTTAAGAGCAACAATAACAAGAGCATGTACATTTTGTTGAAAGAAACATAACATTTTCTATCATGAGAGCAATTTCATCATAAGGTCTCCTGTGATAAGATTAAAATCAAAGCAGCATGATAGAGGTTTATATAACTTGATGTTTCGGTTGGTGCGGTCAACATTTTTATTAATTGAGAGAATCTAATAAATACTAATCAAGTAAGCATCGTTTCGGTCTGATGCGTCGTTTGAATCTAATAAATACTAATCAAGTAAGCATTGTTTCGGTCTGATGCGTCGTTAGATTGGTGTATTCTTGAGGCTAGTTTGCAGTTCGACTTGTCGCAATCTGCTACATGTTATAGTGCACGTTTTTTCAAAGTGCGGCTTGAATGCTGAATAGGATATGCAGATGCCAGTGAAGTTGAGTTGATTTAATACTCAGATGTGCGAAGTGTAATGCCCGAGACGCGTTTATAAACTCCGTTAAGTTTGATGGACGAAGAGGTGCATGCCGTTTGTGCTTCGTCGTTTAGACAGCGAGTTACATGGCTGTCTGGCCTACTTATTTGTCTGGGTTTCCTTTACAAGGAACTTTCTAGTGGCCGTTGGAGTGATGATTCTGTTCAATATGATCTCGAAATAACAGTGAAGTTGTAGCAGGCTATCTTCTGGAAGAATTATTTCATATTAATAACCTGAATCTACTTTTGAATGGCCTCCAAAGTTCGGGTATCACAGGTTATTCTCACGATTACCACCGTACTTTTATCTTCTAGTCTCGGTTTCGGTAATCAGTTCAATAAGACACTTATTTAGTTGCGTTAGACAGGTGTAACAGGATATTGTATAGATGCACGAAGTGTGCTTGTTTACGTTTTGCTGTTTGAATACAACAGTGCTCATAAATTGTTTGGCAGACGATCAGCGAAAGCTCCCGTTGGGAATTATTAATTTACTAAAACATTACCTGACCTAATTTAAGAACTTCACGGGGCCAAACAAGAAGTTATCTGACGATGCTTGGTTTCATCAGAACTGGTGGTTTGCTGCTTTGTTCAATGTGTTAGACGGCAACCAGGAAGGCTCGTGAAAGTGCAAGATCAAATACTATACATGGTCACAGTGGTTACAATGTACTCGTGTTCATAAACTATGAGCGACGATAATATTTGGACAATGGGCAAACTCAATAATTCCTAGCCGGACCGAAATTGTCGGAATCGGGTTGGATAATCCACATGTTCACCGGCATTTGCAAAACCTACTCAAACTATTCGACCACTGATTTATGCTGCTCTCTCATTCTAATATGTGAAGAGTGGTTTAATTTATTTTCACGGAACTCTTGACTCTACACACCGTACCGAAACCTTGTTGTGCAGTTAAAACTGTTCACTAATAAATCTTTTCGTACCTCAATGACAATTTGAATTCCAAAAGTAATAAGACCATATCAGACAGCAAGTTTCATATCTTATGTGAGGACATCGCGGTTCTATCTGACCGCATGCGCGTAGTGTGACTCGACAAGTGAATTGTTTATTGACCTGTTTTTCCTCAGCAAACTTGGAACAAAATTCGACTCAATCAGTCTGCAGGATCAATAATTTGGCTCAAACGTGCACGCATCATCTCGGTGAACTTATTCTCCTGGGTTTTTTTAATTCTTCATCAGGTCAACACAGTATTCGTGTCCGAATTCAAAACTCGAATGCTCGGAATGTTACATAATCGTGGTGCTGATATTCCTCTGACACATGATTTAAGCAAGCCACTAATTCTGAGCACGCAGCCACGTTAAATCTTGGCTATTTGCTCGTTTATCCCAATATTTCAAACCAGGATTTAGTAACACCTCTAACCATGTAACTTTGCTGATTTTATCTCCCCATGTGTCCGTAAGTTTCAGTAGAATGTAACATTTATTATTCGAAACTCCACGGTGCACCTAGAAATCTATTAATTTTTGAAAGTATTTAAAGAATGATTTCAGATTTATTTGCGTGCAAATTTACGAATGAGCAGATAGGATCTTCCTATAGGACAGCTACTAATACTTATAAAGAAAAACACTGGAATAACTGTTTCAAAGCACATATTTAAAACCACCTCATGCTCACACACTGAAAGCAATATTGTTGCTTTTCTAACATGCTCACCCATTTTAACTGAAAAACAAATTGGCTGAGAGGATTCAGACGTTTGTACTTTGTTTCCACATGTCGTTTGCCCATTTTTCTCTTAATTAAGTGCGCCACAACAACCATTACCTTGGTACTTGATTATATGCGATGAACAAAATGTATCTGGGCTGCCTAAATACGGAATGCTGCACGAACTCGCAATATGGGTGTCCGGTTCCTAACTAGCATTTCATTCTAGGCTTGGGTGTGATACGTTAGCGGTCAAAACTCCGAAGATGCCTTTGAATGCACGTCCTCAACGGTCAAGTTTTGCGATCGTCAAACGGCGAGTTCTCTGGTGAACTCTAACTGTGAAATCCTCGTAAACAATTTGACTCTGTTTTCACCCAAGGGACGGCTCAAATTGGAAGACAAATTTTCGGTCACAAAAACATATGTCTGATTATCTCCCTGTAGACCGAATGTAAATTCCAAGGTACCGTTACAGTAATACAGCCTCAAATCTCTCCTCTGAAAAATCTGGGACGCCCTGAATGACACTATCCAAACGTCTGTTATGGGATTGGCGTTGGACTGTGCTTTAAAACTCGGGATTTCTATACATTTTCTCAATCGCTGTTGAGAATCAGTAGCGATGGGCAGCTCACCAGCCAACATCGCGCGCAGAAACGCGGTTGATCAGCGACGTCTGCAGGCGGCACATCTACAGGGCTAACTGAGAGCAGCATCATACGTACTACTAAACACGGGAGTCATCAAAGCGCAGAAATGTGTCCACTCCCCAGTGCCCCGGCACGTTCCCCGCAAAACTATTTTGCGATTAATTTTAAGCCAAGGTCTTACGTGCTAAAATAAGCAAAGTTAGACTGCCATGCACATTTTTCCGTTAGTTATTAACAACACCTCTATAAATTTCGGATCAAATGTGAACGCCATTTCACTAACATTTTATCATCCTCATACACAGCATGACATCAGTGTTAAACATCGATGCTTTGCTGTCGCAGAGCTATGATTTATTTGAAATCCTCATCGTGAAGAAAAGAATAACGGTGGACGGGGAATGGACTTAGTACTAGCTCACCGCAATCGTCCCAAGATGTCCACACCTCCGGACAATCATTCGTGCAATCTGCTTAGAAACTGACAATAAGAACCACACTGATATCGGTTGGCAGCCACATCGTGCTGCGTCTCTGACCACGCGCAGTGAAAACCACGTGGCCTCCATCCTGGAAGGCGAGTAGCACCGACAGCACCCAAACCTTTCGTGATTTCTTCCATACCCCTCTCCGAGGTCAAGGGTTGGCCATCCCTCCGCTCTGCCAATGTGAATTGAGCAAACGATCGTTGGGCATACGCGACACATATCCGAACCAACACAGCTTCTGGGGCTGGACACATTCTTTAATAGAAGTGCCCTTTGCACAACCTAAAATTCACTTTCTAGTTACCAAGTTATTGACACACTAACACAAAGCCACACAAGCTATGGTTTTCAGACAACGATTGTCGAACACGCGAAGAGTCTCACTTCCGTTGCTCGAACAGGCCAAGTCTCACAACCATATAATAAGACGACCGGACTGTAGCTTGACAAACACGCCCCTTGAGATTTGGAGATACCCCTACACACATTACCACACTACAATCAGAATTAATACAACTTCTATGGTATTAAAATCGCTCCAGAAATTCCAGCAACTGGGTTGTAAGTGGCGTGTTCAGCGACTGCATGTCCATGAGCATGAACTTAAACTTTTGGGTGCAAAGTGCATACCAAAGGACGGGATGCATGTAGCCAGTCCATCCAAACAAACTTGCACCTTCTCCTCCTCTTCCGAGAAGAAAACGATATCGTCCGCATATTCCAGATCGACAAGGTTTTCGTCGGAGGCCATTTGGACGCCGTGGTCTTGGAGACCTTCGAGCGTTCTTCTCATGATTTCATCGACCACGAAATTGAATAGGAATGGGGAGAGTGGGTATCCGTATCGGACACCACATTGTATACGGAAGCTTTTGGGGAGTTCACCGTATATTGTCGCAGTTTCGGAAGTCTTGGAGTACAAGGAGCTTATTATGTCCGCGAACTTATGTGTCATTCCTGGGTGGGCTAGCGTGGCAAGCAGAACAGACGGGTCAACCGAGTCAAATGCGCCTTGGAAATCCAGGAATACTAGAAATGTGTGTCGCTTCTACGTGTGAGGTTGTTGTGGCACCGGAGGACGTGCAAAGATTTGGTCAACACAATCCATACCATGCCGAAATCCAGCTTGCTGCTCTTAAGTCAGTGTTTCACGAGCCACCGTAAGACGACGAAGCACCAGTGACGCCAAAGTCTCGTAACGACCGGGGTCAAGCTGATCCATCTGTGGTTGCCACACTCACTACGAGCCCCTTTTTTGAAAATGGGCACTATCACCGACCCTCGCCAGTTGTCTGGGACAGACTCCTTTTCCCAGATGCAGCCAAACAGATCAGACAGGCGTTGACTGAGGATTTCACCCCCATGTTTGAACAATGCGGGTAAGAGGTCATCCGGACCAGGAGCTCGGGGGCGCTTGAGAGTACATATGCAGTCGAACCTCCGAGGCCGTAGGTGGTTTCACGTTCACCATCGAGGGTTCTACATCACCTGTTGGGTGCGGACGTGTGCCAGCTGATGGCCATGACAATTGTTTTTCGAAGTCTTCTGTTCTACTTTATTTGCGATGGTTACTCACTTCCGGTCCTTGATGACTTCGTTCACGGGTGCTCTCCGGGGACCGGTCGCAGGATCAACTGAAATAATCTTCAAACATTGCCGGCTTTCTGGCCTCTTCCATTCTCTTGACTATCTGTATCCACACTTTACGGTCGTATTGCAAGCTCACCTTCACTTGACGTGTGATCATTTGCCGCATGAAGTTATTTTCGGGGCCAGCTGGGATATTTCTCCGAGATTTAGGCAGTGCCACCGCTCGTTCTGATATCCAGTGCTTGAGTGCGCCTGGTGGTGCCGTGCCACAGGCAAAATTCCCAGCACTATGCAAAGAGGTGGCAATCTCGTCGCAGTATGAATTCGAACCTGACGGTAGAAACTTTGGGAATGGCTCATGAAGACGATTCTGTGAACTTCGTCCAACATCCGGATCTGTAAGTTTTTCAGTTACCAAGAGATTTGCCCGCAAGTAACGCGGCCCTAGAAAGCGTAGGGAAATCAACTCCGCGCTAGCGGTAACTGATGACAATATTATTAACTTGCGTTTGTGGCCGATATGCCGCTGAATGACACTATGTGGCCAAACGACTTACGCTATTTCGGAAGTCAGTACTTCGATCAGCAGATAGCTGAAGCAACCATACCCTATTGTTTGTAAGTACCGAGTCCAAACCATGTCGACCTCTTAATTGAGTCTAAGGCCCTCTAAGGCTGGCCACTTGTGCATTCAAATCTCCGGCAACCACCATGATGTCTGAGCTGTTAGATCGTCACAGCTAGGCATTCAAGGCTCCATGAAACCTATCGTTGAAGATGTCCGAGCTACCATCAGTTTGTTCGTAGGCAGACACGACAAAAATGCATTTATCAACTTTCTGCTTATGAAGCTCAACCGCAGACGTTGCCACAGGACCCACACAGTCAAGCAAAGATAGTTCAGCCCGGTGACTTAGGACGACATAACCCCTGCACATCCCGTTGCAGCAGCATCTGGATCACCAGAGGTGCGTAGCCGGAAGCGAGTAGAGACTGATGGGGCGTTTAGCTCGGTCATTGTGCTTTCATCTCGATTTTTTGGTGTCTGAGACACAGCACACATCAACTCCAAGCGAGTCCAGGGTAAGAGCAAGAACAGTTTGTTGTCCCGCTTGATTCAGACATTGAAGGCGGCCGGATAGACTGGGTGTCAAGGCTTGAAAACTGAGTTGCACATACCTGAGGATGTCAGTGTCGTGTGACGATCGGATGTGGCACGCAAAACCGATGCAAGACGAACAGAGTCATCAGTCCTAAGTGCTGGGCCTACAAGGAGAGAGTTAATAATGGAGTGAGGGGAAATAAACAGAAAGAAGTGAGGCGCCATCAGTAGCCTGTCCTCTTTTAGTCATCCTGCTGTATGCAGCGAGTAAGGCGGCTTGGCTGACGGCACCACACAATGACAGATGTGGCATGGGTTTTTCTGTCTATGTGCAGTTCATGGTTGTAAGTGGGGTGTGATATTGTCAGAGCGCCCACACCTAGACAGGAGGACGATTATGGACCTCAACCAAAGTCTGGCTCAAAGCCTAACCGCAAGGTAGCGGTGTTTGCTGGGAAATGCAAATACATCACCATTTCTACGGAACAGGGCGCCATATATCCCAACCCCCTGCCTAGAGGACCAGGAGACTGTGTTTGTCAGACCTCTACCAATTGACCAACCTGGTATGAGAGACTCCGTAAGTGTCTTGAGGACACCCGCAGTATAGCACAATGGGTCGTTGAGGTGCGCAAACCGTCACACTACGGTAAGATCCAGTCGCTTCCTGAAGGGAAGTAATAGTTCAACCGCATCACCCTTTTCGGTACCTAGATGTCTTGCCACCCAGAGGAAACACGAGGGCTGAGACACTGCCAGTTTGCCAAAGCCTAGACAAGAGATTTATCGAGGTGAAGATTGAGTTCAAACCATCGACCTTCCGGTCAGTAAATTCGTGCTCTAACCAGTTGAGCCATGTCGCCCCTGATCCCTCTTGCCTCCGAGCGCCATCTCAGATAAACGTGTACTACAGTAATCCATCCTGTCTGAGCGAAACTGTCTCTTCTTGAAAAATGGGAAAATCAAGACAAAATAGAAGTGTATTCCGCTTCTAGCTTTAGACACTTATTTATTTTTCTGTCTTAACAATCAGCTGACCGGTCGTGCAGGAAAATCAGCTGATCGGAAAAAAACCCTACGCCAGTTCTTATCAAATAAATAAATTGACAGTAAATTCCAAAGTCGGCGTTACCAGATTTGTTTCGTAATGAATTTCTCGAACTGGCCATTAAACATGATGAATTCTGGTACATCGTGTTATGTTGAATTATCTGATTCCTGTGTATCCCATCGTACCATAGTCAGCGGAAATCGGCAAATGATATTCAGTTCATACGTACAAAGCTTTTCGCCGGGCTTCGCAAATGACCCCCAAACACTTCGCTACAACGTGGAAATTTACCATTAGTTCGTGGGTGTGTGTAGTGCTTATCTTTATTGGCGGATGATCTAACGGCCGTTGATTGGTTCGCAAGGCGTGCCAGTTAGGTTGCCAAAGTTTGTCCATAATCGTAGAGATGTCGTCACCTGCGCACTGAAGATGTCTCCTTGGCTAAAAACAAAACGTTCACATCGCGATTGACTAGCTCGGCGAAAAGATAAACAGCCATCTGCTCAACCGCAAGTAGATACGTCCAAGTTACCAATGTTCGATCAAATTGACAACTTGCATCCTCTTTGCATTCGTGTGGTTCTGGAGAATAACTTAAGGCCATACCAAAATTGTTTACCCATTTTATTCTTTATCTCTTTTTTATTTCGTACCAGAAGACTATATTTAAGATTTATTTCGGCCCCGGATTGAGTTTTTTGCGTTTAATGAGTTCTTTATTTATGATGTTCCATGTAGATTCTTCCGTATTCTGGTTGGTCAGATGGTGGTTTGTATTGCCCTACGGTAAACTATTCCGCTGTCTGGTTGATTGATTCTGCACCATTCGTTTCTGGTATTTAATTCTCTTCAGCTTGCCTGACCCACTTCTACACTAAAGGTTCTATCTTTGAGCCATGTTTCCTTACTTACCCATTTCCCTGTAGAGTTTCGGATTTCTTTGTTATTTGGATGCGCCGGCACTTTAGAAGCTGTACACGCACGGCGCTACCTAGGATGTCGTTCTAGCCCAGAGGCACGACACTGATTAAATAAACGTAAACCCATAACAAAATGTATAAAAATGAATTATTTGGTATCTTCAACCCAGGACGTGTAGAAACGACCTCGTAATACAAAATGCGGACAACTCGAAATTACGTGCAGTAATAATCAATTCCAAAAACTGCACAAATTAAATATTGTGAATCCCGTCGATATAATTCGTGCTTTTTAGCGAACTGGGCTCAAGAAGTGCACCAATTTGTTTAGAAAAAGCCCACCAAAAGGATCCAAATGTCTTACGGTAAAAGGGAAAACAATTGAAACCAACGAGTGGAAACGTCAACTTAAGTAATATGCTGATCAGTGCACACTCTCTGTCGGGTGGCATTGGGGTTATTAGGTATCCTTTATAGAGTATACAGTTATTCAAAAGTGCTGTCAGCCACATAAGCCTGATGTGCGTTAGATCATTGAGGAACCGGTCGCAAGTAAATATCCCGGCTAGAAATAGTTGCACCAAACACTCAATAGAATTTCAGTAATTAGTCTTGACATATCATTATTCATAAACACTGATTTACATCTCGGTTATGTGCAGTTTTTTGTTTCCACATGGAACGGTGTCTAGTTTCCCTCAAGGAGGCAGCGTGTATACAGAAGATTTCTTGTGCTTAGAGGTTTCATTTGGGATACTCCCACTCCCAGACCAGTTATATCAACAGCCTGATTCCGCTGGTTTTTCTCTTCTAAATTTCAGTAAAAGTCAACCAATGTTGCTGCGCTTACAGCCAGATCATGAGCAGCAGCAGCAGTGGGAAACCGGAGGTCGATGCACACAAAAAAGTCGATAGAGCGCGAGTTTAGTTAAATTAATGAGACAGGAGGGAGCGCATGGGCAAAGAGCCGTCAGGGCTATTCATCCTCCGTCGATGAAACATTTTTCACCCTCTTATCAGTATCGGTCTGTGACTGCAAGGCACCCTCAAGGTATGTTAGTCTAAATTTTCAGTCCATGAATTTAGTGGCTACGACCGCAGCATCAAAACCATAATGCTTTGTTAGAAACTGCATCTATTAGGAAGCTGCCATCCAGCTCTGTTCAGCAAGTTATGCATTTGCACAAACGCCTATGATGCTAAAATTTACATTCTCAGGCTTGACCGACGTAAACGAATCATTATTTCATAAAAGAAAAACGCTTTTACGCTCATGTCTTAAATCTGGGCGAAAACGCATTTATTTTCAGTGTTTCAAACTGCTCAATAAAATTCTGTCAGTAGCACTTTCTGCTGACAATATGAATCATTATTCATAGTCTAAAGCTTGAACAAACATAAAGAGTATTCCACCTTATTTTAGTTCAGAGAATGAGGACATTCTCTGGCCTTTAAGGGATGTACATTTGCGGTCCGCGCCATAACTGTTCAAATTGCTTAGCCCGCAACTCCCTCAAATTATATTTAGTTGATCTCTGTGAATTTCTCTTCGGTGAATAAATTCACCCTGAGCTTTGAGACAGATAACCAAATACGTAACTTGATAGTCCGATAGAACATAGAAATTCAGCGCATTTAGAGCAGGCTGGGTAATAATTATGCTGAGCTAGTTTAAGATGCACAGGACTGAGCGTATAAATGCCGGGACTTACCCTTAGCGCAGCCTATTTCTGCCGTTACAGAGTTCAAATGGCCCAAGTTACAATAAATGAATAGTTACGAGCAAGCGCTGATAAGGGTACCCAAATGCTCTAACTGTCGGCATGTTCAGTTCCCTGACCACTTTAACTCAGTGTGCAACAACAATAAAAATCCTGTGCATTTTTTTGCGAAAAACGAAGAAATCTGATGCTCTTATACCTTTTGGAAATCTACGTCAGATTGCAAATGAAAGATCACCTAACAAGTGGGCTACCTTAAGTGCAGCCAAGTTACAAAAATCCGTATTCACAGCCAGAAAACATGTACTCGGAGGGAACCGATGGACTTCTATCTTGTCTTCTATTACTATATTTTCTGATTCCGTTCACGTCACACATTTGTCACACTGAAAGACAACCACACATCGGTTAATCAGTCCATTACTTGCCGGAACGTTGCGAGTTTGAAACATTCCGCTGAAATCTTCTGCGATCCGCAATGCGTGTAGTGATTTCCAGTAAGAAAACCGACTGCACAGTGCTACACGCACATTCATCCCGTTTTGGTTTCACCGACAGGGCGAAATCTCAGTTCACATGTCGCGCATCTTCAAGCATCTTTAGCACAGCTGGAAAAATGTACAAACTGGCTCATATTTTCTCTATATCCTTTGGAGTTTGTAAAGTCAGTTAGCAAAAGATCCACAGCTGAGCTAACGGTCGCATTTCTGCCCTGTATTCAAACCCTTGTTGCACGTTTAGGGATCAGTCATCAAGACCTGGGCTTTCTGTGGCCTCCTCTGAATAGCGGATTTTTTCCCAACGGCGTTTAGGCGTAATGCATGCATCTAAGCTGTTCAAAAGTTTACGCATGGTGCTTTCAGTTGCGCTGTAGACTGTTAGGATACACAGGACAAAAGTGACACACTGTATGTCGAGTCCGTTTGTTTCAGATGGGATGTCCTGCTCAGCCACCATTGCCGACATGTCAGCAAATCTCCTCCGGCTGGACATCTAAACTGATGGGTTCCATGGTGCGATAAAGTATGTCCCTGAATAACAATCTGTTCAGAGAAATTTGTATCAGTTTATTGTTTAACTCGACAGATTAGGTAGTTTGAAATTGAGGAGTACGTTCGATCGAACTTTGATAACGTTTTCATCTCCTCGGTTAAGAAATCCGTGACAAAATTTGTAGTTACGCCGAAGGATACCGTTTGGTTATGTTTGCTGTTTCTGAGATGATTTTGGCTTGCAACATATTGGTGTGGAGAAGCGCAGTGATACTCTTGGGTAGATTATGGGCCGCCAACAGATCAGGCTGATTCATGACCGGAACTAACACAAGGCTAGGCAACATGCGCAAGCATCCCGTATTCGTCTGAAATGATTTGTTTTCCGGTACGCGAGATGTCGTCGGGAGAATATGAAATTTAGTTGAATAAAAAAATCAAGCCTATAAAATCAGGCAATAAAGCACAGAATATGCAGTGCCATGAAACTCGATTCTAAACCGGGTGGCCATTTTTACTTAAACTTGCATTTCATTATTTGCATGTCATAACACAATCGTCATAAAGTGAATAACGGCAGTATGTGTTTACTCCACAAGGGGCTAGCGAGTGAAGAACAAATAAATACAAACCAATCTACTTAACTAGAATGTGGTCGAATAATACACTCCAGTCATGTTCTCATTATTTCTCACAACGTGGTCATGCACGCCGGATGAATTATCTCAGCATAGTTTACAAACGAATCCAAGTATTTGAACTATGCAACAACAGATTCTTTCTAATGTTACCGATTGACTGTCATTTGTGTGTTGCGATCCGCATCTAGCTAACAAGTTTCAGGAGAAATGCCGGAGTAGCGCACGTCCTCTGCAGTTCTACTGTTGTTTTCATTATTTTCTAGAACTAATTTTTTTTAATTCAGCAAAGTGCGACTCATTCTGTTGGGTCTTGCTGTACTGCGTCGCTACATTTGCCTGGTTTACGTAATATTTGCAAGCGAAATCAAGTTCCATGAGCGTGACTGGCTGCGGTGCAAAAAAAGTTCCTTATCTTCTGGTGCGCACAATAGACCATCTTGGAACGGTGGTTTGTATTGCTGTTATCATAAGAATCCACTACAGCTTGTGTATAAATACCGCTGTGTTCAATGTTAGGCTCTTATACTAAACCATAGTTTACACGAAATTTACCAGCAGACAAAGGGTCTTCTGGCTGTTAAAATCTTTGTTCATTGGGATGTAGAGTGATTTGGCAACATTCCGTAAGGACATCTACATCATGCTCGCTGAATGGATGTTAAAACATTTTCACTTGTAACCCTCAGTGTTTAAGTTGGGTATGACTTTTGCTTTTCGTATAGGAGGAAAAACCTGGTTGTGGTAAACACCCGCAGTAGACCATTGAGTCTCATCTGTCCAGACGGGAACACTTACCTCGCACTATGGCTTTTTGATTTTTGATCAGTGTATTACACATACTATCACAAACATTAGTCGGAGCCCATTTTGCCTATGCTAATTTCAGCAGTTCGGGGGACTGCCTGAAGAACGTTTTTTTCTCATTTTATGTATGACGTCAGACGGGATGCTTCTTGTCAGTGTTTGGGACACCAGAAGTAATAGCTGTTCCCTACCTCATCACAGAAGTTGAGTAGTCTTGCGTTCCCGTCGAAACGTGCTGTAATTCACCTGATAAACTATTGAAAGTGATTCCCGTTTTGACTTTGCATTTCTACGGTCGCTATGCTGGGTCTTACGTGTCAACATGGGCAACAATTAATCCTCTTTTGTAGACATTAAGGCATATTCACATCTAAAATTCGTTGCTTTGTATAAATAACCCAAGGAGGCAGTTCGTAGTTGGTTTTCTGGCAGACACGTGCGTATCCATTTCACCGTGGAAGGAGAAATATCTTAGGAAATATTTTAGCATTTGCAAAACACCAATCGCTTATTTGGCACTCGAATACGTTAAAGCACGGTTCGGATTTTAGAATCAATCGAGTACTTGCTTCAAGGTAGAATTTTGGCGAGGAAACCGTGTAGACAGAACAACATTTCAAAAACCAGATAAGATTCTGCTTTATCCGGTTGCTTCTTTGTTGCACTCACTCTAGCCTGGCAATATTTTTCAATGTCTGTTTTTCCTAGGTTTCTCCACTATGCCATTCGTTGCTAAAGGGGTAGCGTTGTAATTTTAACGTTCATGGATTCCCCGGTGCCACAGAAATCCTATTACGTTATTCAGTTTACACGTAATACGTGTATGTAATTGTTGACATTAATTACTATCACGTACGAAAAAACCAATAGGATAATACACCTTTCACCGTTTGACTCACTGTTGTTTGGAATATCTGTAGTGAAGTCGGAAGTAGAATTTTCACCCAAGCAATGAACATAAAGTAACAAAAGTCAATCCTAAATTTTGCGTCCAGCGATAATTTTCTTCTATGTAAATATGCCCATTTAGATAAACTCGTTCGCATCCAATTATCCTAAGACAAGGGTTCAAACAAAGTTAATCCCACGATGCCATTTTCCCTTGATTATTTTTGAACAGCCACGTTGGTATGGCGTAGAAATAATTTCATATGCAAAGAGAAATTAAAACTCCACAAAACACAGCCATTAAGTCTTAGTCACGAAATACATACAAGTACCTCCCAGCACACATATTTTGTAATCCACATGTGGTCATTAAGTTTTT
This sequence comes from Clonorchis sinensis, assembly GCA_003604175.2. Lineage (NCBI taxonomy): Eukaryota > Metazoa > Platyhelminthes > Trematoda > Opisthorchiida > Opisthorchiidae > Clonorchis > Clonorchis sinensis. The sequence continues at coordinate 20,425,896 of CM030375.1, forward strand.
TCGGGGTATTTAAGGACTTTTGAACGTATAAACGGTTGAGGCTGATAGATCCGTCCAAATGTTACCAATTATTAATTGTTGTGGAAGCACAAATTACGTGCAGTGGTTCTTAACAAAACCAAAATTATCCAACTTGCACACTCTCTAGAAAACTTACACCGAACAGTTGCCTACGATATACCGGAATCCGTTGTTGGTAGTGGTTCTGTAGTTCTTCCCATAGATATTCGGATTGCGCGATAGACAAAATCCCCACTAGATGCTCTTATCGATTGAAGGAAGGTAAAACACCCAATGTACAGCCATTTTGTCTACTACTCGAAAAGCTTGATTCAGCATAGACATAACAAGCGGACGTTCTTTTGGACTGAAAAGACATCATACTCCGATAGATCTTCCAAAATCCGAAATGATTATAGTGTTCAGATCTAGTTACATTCTAGATCATTCAGAAGCCTGCTATATTTGACATCACCATTTGAGACACCGCTTTTTCCTTTTTCTTTAGATATTACACATAAGGTGCATCAAGATGAGAAACATTTGACTTTTTGTTCCTGACGGAATGTCGCAAACCATGCATAAGTTACCGCGCAGGCCGACACAATTAATTTTGTTGTTTTTCCTTACTAGCCTCGCACAGAACTTAATTAGTCTACCCTAGCCAATTCTAAACGTCAAGTAAGTTTTTTTGTCAACGAGCATTGGTTCTTCCTCAATAAAATACTAAATTCAAGAACATCCCCAAACTGCAACGGCGAAGCCACCCACGTTCCTTTCGTCGGGATCGATGTTTATCGAAAAAGCCAGGATAATTTTAGGATTAGCCATCAAAAAATTACAAATTACAACACTCTGCCAGCATTTGTATGCGACTGGAACGGCACAGTCTCCAAAAAGCTTACAGTTCCCGCATATAATAATAACTAGCCCACAAATCCCACAATTAATTTTATTTCCCTGAATAATGGAAACGTTAATTTCGTTCTTGTGATACAGCGAAATCCATTTTACTTTGCGATTATCTGCGCAATGCTTCCAGAATTTTATCCCATTTTTTTTCTAGATGTTTATCAAACAAAATCAGTATTGCAGGCATTACGCAGTGTTAGGCGTTAATCATTATCTTTTCCCAAAATGCCTGCTAAGCACAACCTTCATTAGCTCAATGAACCGTTCTCTTGAAAACTGTGCGTTAACATAGTTATAATGCTAGACTTAGTAACATTATTTAACATATTCCGATAGCCTTCTTGGATGCTTTGTCCTAAAGCCCTTCACCTGAATTTAGATGTCTTCAGCCTTAGAGCCAGTTTATATATTGCAGAACCTCATCGGCTTAACATTTGACATTTTTGACACAAAAAAGCTAGAGTTACATCAAGCTGAGTATGTTATCCTTCCAGTTTGTTTTGCATTGTCAGAATGCAGACCCGGAGTAAAGATGTGCCTAGACTGAGTGAGATATCAGTCCAGTCGCAGAATAACAGACAAAATATAAATGTGATCACACAATCATCCTAACACACTTGCGTGCCTTTATTTGGGAACAATTTCTACCCAAACATTTTTGGATATCACCCCGCTCTAGTTAAATCGAATACCTGATATGCGACAAAAGAATGCACACAGTGCAGTTGAGGCCTCAGGCCGCCGCCACGGTAAGGGAGAACTCTTGGTTTTGGCCTAATGCATTTACTGAGTTTTCACTTCTAACATTTGGTCATTTCTGCCGATTAGAACAACGGAACACAGATAAAAATTTTCAGGTATCCCCGCGTATTCAATGATGATTGATTCACACCACCGCCGGGTACGCTGCCTTATCTCTGTTAATATGCCTCCAAGAATGAACGAAGTGAAAACGTTCGTCCTTTTTCAGCTCAGATCTGAGGACCACAGGAGTTTTCTGGTTTAACATATCTGAGAGGCCCAAAAGAACGCAGAGTGAAGGAAAACACATATGTGGGCGGGCAGCTCACTGCAGTGTATTGATGGTCCAGTAAAGATACCCATTCTCTGTCATGCTTGGTCATCTGACGCACATGTGGTACTGCGCTCACCAAGCTTGTGTCCTGATTTCCTTTCAAGATTTACTAAATGTCAGTATTTTATTTAACAAATGTGTATCTATTTTCAAGTTTGGTATATCGGTTCGTATATCGGTTTCTGTTTAGCGCATCGTTTTGCACGACAGCTGATATGCCGAATAAATAAGAAATTTGGAAATTAAATTGAAGAGGCCTTAGTAGTTTTGATACAGAACATTTTCCTAATATTTAAATGTCTTGTTTCTTTTCAACTGATTTATCAGAAGTTACGCACGCTGTCAAACTCATTTCTTTGGAAGGGTTTCCAGAAGCATCATAGTTACATTTATGGAACAATCACGACATAATAACGCATCACTTGTACAATTTATAAGCTTACTTCGTTGGAAACAATCCAGCGCTGTATATTTTGTTGGCAAGATGTTACATAAGTTTATACTGATGAGATCAATGTTCAACAGCAGATTATTGCCAGGACATTCAAAGATTAGGAGCTACAAAACCCGCAACTCAGTTCTGCAATCATCCTATATATGAAGACGGACTATGTTTTCTGTACGATGAAATATGTTGAACCTCTTTTGAAGAGAATCCGTCATTCTCTTCCTGTCAGTAACCTGCCCTAGCGAAAGCCAACAACCCAGTATTGTTTTGGCAGCATCACAAAGTAGGCTAAGACCTGATAAAAGAGGCACACTGCATGCCATTCGGCCCAGTTCATTTGACGCGGAAAAGAATAAATCGATAAAAACTAGAATGTGTGCTATCACACACTTTTAAGTTTCACGTGGAAAGATATAAGCCCAAGAGCACAATGTTGCTAAATACTTGACGAGTTAATGACAAGAATCATAATGCAAATTAAGCAGAATATTTGGTCTTGCCACTCATAAATCAAGAAGAATATCTGTGCAGCTCAGCACAGCGAAGTGACAGATTACGAAATCAAATGTGATTTGCTGTAAAAAATGACCCGTTAGGAAAGAGAGGTGCACCCATTTTAGTGTTTCGGTAAAGGCAGATTTCCGAATTATTTGTTCCGAGTTGTTGCGTAGAGTTTTTGGGTTGTTCTGGTTAGAGGCAACCAATACGTGCTAAAGTATCTGCAGTTCTGCAACAGCAGCTGACTTCCCTCAACGGAATTAAGTCATACGAAGATGGTGAATACATTTGATTGAGTAGGCAGTTTCATTGCGTTCCGATCTCTCATGCGTTCAAAATAATTATGTTAACAACGTCAAGTTTACAAGTTACATATTTGGCTCACAAATCGTCATCCAGACCGACATTCAAGCATAGCTCAAGGTGCTCCCTTAGCAGGTAGCTTTGATTTGTTACGACATTTTTCAAAGTGATATCCTTTCAGGAACGCAATAACGAAACCTCACGTATTAACCCAGTGTTTCAAGAACACTAACAAATAAAATTAATCAATAAGGCTAATATCCTACCCAGATTCAGCTTTTTTATCCACATTTTCGGACAAAGATTTCAACAAAGATTTGTTGGCCATCTAAACAGACCAAAATTTCTGTGGCATTAATTCTTACATCTTTTCGAATCGCAATTCAGTTTCGCTGTAAAACACGAGACAGAATATGAATGAACAAACCTGCATAATCTGTGATAAATGTTTTGGAGCAAGTTTATATTTATTGTCATGTGAGGCTTCTTTCTAAGACTGAGAATCACCAGTATGAGTGAACTAGTTTGCGATCAATCTTAACAAATTTCCCAGCAACACAAAGAGTTTAGTAGGTGAAGGCGAAGGCTTTTCGCACAGTTACTTCCTTGGGATTGATTTTTTATGTTTCAAAGGTAAAAATCCTAAGGCTGAAACACCAGCAGAAAACACTGGTCATCATTGTGCAAACGTGTAAAAGATGCGTAAACAAAAACGATTTTATTCACTAGTTCAGTAATCTAAGCAGAGTATTTACCAGCAGTGTACAAGTTATGATGCCACACGAAAACACACGTGAATCAATGTCAACCTTGTATATGAGCGGCTCGTATCAACACCCGGACACTTGAGCCACCGTTTTCAGGTTCATTGAAAGTTTAAAGTAACAGCTCAAGAAAATTTTGATCAAAGCAATTCTACTTACTCAAGAGTGAGGCATAACTCCGTCCGAAATGTAAGAAGACTAATTACCGCTAACGTTAAAAGCCTAACATCTCACCCATTTGGCGCTGTTTTTCAGATTTTGATGTACAATCCTCAGTGCGAGCTATGCTGCTAAATGTTATGTAGTAATAAACCACGAAGCAACGCTTTTCATTTGGTGAGTTAAAAAACCTTTGCAATTTACGTATGGAATGCACGTCCTCACGGATAATGCGAGCATGAAATTATGTGACGACCTCAAAAAATGCATAGCAATGAGCGAAACAACTCCAGCCAAAAGGGCAGTTTTCTGTAAAAGCCTAAGATTTATACCGAATAGTGCATTGCATGGTCCGCGTTTCCTCCCATACATCATAAATTTCCATGTGCTCCATCTGTCTCCTTTTAGCGTGCCTATTGCTTACATTTTGTGACAGATTTATATGTTTCTTCCAAACTCGAAATTTAAGCCTACAGCCCGAATAACCGAAGAAACGCCATGTTTCGTTGTTGTAATTCTTTTCTTCTTTTGGTTCACAGCATGAACGAAAGCTTTATTTTTCACACTTTTCTCTGTATGATGTAGGGATTTTAATCCATTAACACGCTGTACTATAGCGCGACCTCGTTCTTGTTTGACTCAGCCTATCTGTACCTAATCCGATGCGGACAGCCGTCCTTACGACATGAACGTTTCAAATGAATAACTCAAGGCGGATACTCTTCAAGATTCGTCTTTATGTAACAGTTTCTCGATGATCCATCCAGTTATAAATAAGGGAATTGATACATTCTTTTTCCATCATGGCCTACGAAGGAGAAAATAACATGACTCAACCAGATGACAGTTCTCTATAAAATTAATCAAAAAACTAACTGCACGCGTTTTTCCACAGTGGTCCTCTACACCGGACGAAGGCTGAAATAATGCTGAAACAACCGAGATATAAGCCGGTGTACTCTGCCTTAAAATCCAAATAACTTTGTAACAAGTTAGGGTAGACTGTCGGAAACCTGTGTTAATTCTGCTTTCCAGAATCACTCGCGAAAGGCCATAAGATGCAAGCGAAGTTTGCAATTTTTCAGCGTTCAGAATATCCCGAAAAACAACTGAGTTGATCAATACGAGTAAACATATTATGTATTGATGACTACCGAGAAATTCACACACAGGTCACTGGAAACCGTGTTTCAGCAAATTTTATTGCCAAACCTTCCGAAAAACAGGTCAAATTGCTGAGCAAATGTGGCTCGCGGAGCCTTGTTTGGATATTTTACTCAGCTTAAATCACCATCAATAAACGAGTAAGCAGTTGCAGTTAACCTACAGGACCTTGTTGGATGACAGAAAAATTGTAAAAATGAAAACTTTTGTAAGCATATTTGCAAAACTGAATTGGCAATTTATTTTCCTAGTAGAACTAGTTGTGATGCTCAAGTCTCTGCATTGACAAGTAGCCCTACCATAGCTCGGTCCGATGAATAACTATTAAAGTAATAAATACTCTAGACGTGCTAGTGCTAGTTTTTCTCCGGTGCCGCGGGACCTACCTCAAACGAAATTACAATTTTCCACTTACTTACATGTCCCCCTTTAGGATAGCCTTTGATGTGAATGAAAACGTTTCATAAACCACACATATGTTTGATCGAAACAATTATTTGCCCAACACTTGGTTGAGCAAAAAAACTATGTATTATTTTAGCTCCCCCTCTGCTTGTCTCAAGGCAAAGGGTGCAACATATACAATTAGCGTTTTGTGAAAGTGACTAACAATTCCTGTACAGACCGTGACTGTGTCATGAAAAATAACAGCCCCCTCAAAGACTATCAGTGGGACCGGCTTCACCCTGTGCAGCATATCTCCTCCAAAGACCACACGTCAATCCGAGACGAACATGTGTTTTATATTTTTGACGACTCTTTACCATTCCTGGAGGTATGCTGATAAAGTGAGCCTGGCTACTGCCACCAAAAATTAGTATGTTTGCGCAAACAGACATTTTATACTTGATTTGCAAGCATGCTGAATGCATGTCCCAATATCAACATGAGATAATTGATGTGTCATCGATTTTGGGATTGGATGGAATGCTTTCACCCGCCGTTTATATTTTCATCCTGTCAAAAGTTTCCCAAACTTTGATAATTTCTGAATAACATTAATTATTCATTGAGATACGGGCTTATTCAATTTATTTGCTGCACAGGCTTCCCAGAGCTTGTTTTTTATCCTGTCAGCTACAAGTGACAGGAACCAAAAGATAAAAAGGGACAAAATGTCCCTATTTTACTCGAAAAAATTCACTTTTGAACATAGTACGACAAACTTCAGCCTTTGCCCAGTCAACAATGTGATTTGGATTCCGTGACGGAAGAATGAGTGCCGCTACATTTTCTTCAGATGCGAATTAGTTACACTTCTGATCATCCACTTGTGGCGAAACAGTGATTTTCAAACAACGAGTCTCGCGTTTTTAAACCACTGCAATTTAGTGAGATGCGCAATGTTGATGAATACTAATAAGAATCAAACAGCTCTACAGAGCTTTTCAACTTTCAGGTTAGCTCCGCTTCACTCACCAAACAGTATCTTAAATTATCTTAGGAGCTGTATTCACTATCTGTGAAACTTGGATAGTAATTATGTTTCAATCAGTTGGTGTTTCGACACTCACGTATTGTCACACGAAGGCCTCCGCCTGCAATCGAAATTTGAATGAAATTTTGTTGTTCACATATGACATAGAAGAAATTTAGACGAAAAAATCCTGAAACAGTAATTAATCTGAGCTTCAGTAAGGTTAGTGTGCATTTCTTACCATCAAAGACTTACTTGCAGGCTCAGTGTAACGCTCTGAACGCTATAGTCTTTTGATGCATAGAAGTGACGTTTTGTCACTAGATAATATGTGCTATAAGCGAAGTTTGTTCTGGAGATTTCACCTGAACTGCTCACACAGCAAGTGATTTCGGTTGAGAGCTTCTGCTCACTTGGCTGCTCAAGGTAGGAAGAAGACCTTAGAGATTCTGATCTTCTTAGTTGGATCGTTAAATGGTCAATGGTTGTTGATTTTGTAGTTGCTTCATCAATTTGCAATATCTAACTCTTCCATTTTATGATTCTTCCGCCGAGCACCAGCTTTGCCAGAGTAGATGTTTACGGAGATGTGACAAGTATTTATATGGTAACTAAAGTTTTATTGCTAAAAAAGCCACGTCATGCTCAATGGCCGACAATTCTTGTGCAACGTTTTGTGTTCCTGGATCTAGATTGGAAAGCGTAATCACTGTTCCGCAATTATGTCCATTAAGCCAAACCGACAAGTGATTTGTTTAGGAAAGATCTAAGGGGAAGCTGAAAATTCGCGTATTACATTGGTATATACACCGGTGTGACGTAAAGGTTGAATTCCACATAAGTCTCTCCAAATGTTCCTTTTTAGTGGTTATTTTGTATGAATTAGGAAAATTATGTTTGGATGAATAAGTCGCCTCGTGGGCTGACGGAACGCGAATGATCTCAGCGGACACTGCAACTACGTTACTGACTGTAAACTGTAGTGCCCATCGTCTGATCGCATTTGGCAATATAGCGTGCCAAGTGAAATGAATTGCGGTCCTAATGAGCGCCAAATGTTGTCCTAAAACGACAGAACCAGATGGTAAAGATCGCACATAGGCAGCGCTCCCCCTATAACTGCTGTTCATGTCAAACTATTAGGGGGTTAAATGAAATTTAAACTACATAGCGTTTAAGCACATTAAGTTGACAAAATGCATCACACTTACCAACTATTGTTGACATCAGAGCAGCTATAAGCAAAAGCAAACGCATTGTCAAGGGTTCAACAGCCTGTGAGTTGACTACATTCACCGCATTATATATATGACGTAGATTTATAGTTGCTTCACGAAAACCATTTAATATTCAGATATTATTTTGCGCCACCCCCGCACCTTGAATAGCATGAACTTAAGTAACCAATCATTTGTCTACTACTGACCTCTTATTAGATTTTCAGTAGTGCTGTACGATATCGACTAAAAGAAATTCACAGGGAGAGACATGCATAACGCCCTATATGCTCTTATTGGAGATCGGTGGTCATGCTCTTTTCCCATAACATGCAAATATCTACCAAGCGATGGCACAAAATAGTAACTGTAAACAGTTTTCTATCTGAATGGGAGAAACGCACAATTATATTGTTTCCTGATGGCAGTGAACAAGAGTGAGTGCGGATGGCAGTCTACTGGACAATTAGATAGGTTCAGCCCTAACAGTGTGAACAGATGTTTTTGCTTTGAACTAGATAAACTGGTCCGATCTATCCATAGTCAACCACAACTCATCTTCCGAGATTACATTTTCATATTTGCATAGAATTAAAAAAAATGTTAGCATAAGCTGTTGTTTCCCGAGTGGCATTCGTTAACTTCAATTCAACCCCATCAGAAATTAATCTAGTTTTTTAAAAGCCTCATCTATGACAAGTTAAACAAAATGTGCTTACATTCCCTACTTACAAAAACATTTTGGGGCTTGATGTCACGCCATCTACACCTGGTTAGCGAATCTTTTTCGACTGAGCCAACTTTCTTTATCCATCATCAACAGTCAATATGCATGATCGAACGCGTCTCAGATGTTACTATCTATCTATTCGTACAAAGATGTACATAAGGATTGAATAAATTAAAACCACAAGGAATGAATTGCGTTTGTTCCGCGAGTGACCTTCAAACTCGTCACCGGCCAACAAAAACCTATGAAAGTAACGAAGCTACCAAATAGGTGCAACTGGAAATAGTGCTAAGTTGGCCTTTATCGCTGATGCTCAACATAGCTCCAGTTTGCGTTTCGCCGAACCCAAGAATAGAGTATATATCACTGTGCGTGATTATTTTTTACTTAACAATGCTGTCCTACATTGAGCAGTATCTAACTGTGACAACGTTATCTGCCATCTGAGCCTTAAGGGTGACCCCAAATTTTATGAAAAATAAATTTTTATTAGGGATTCCCGGCGCAGCCGGTCGAGCAAAAACTGGAGTGGTCTGATGCAGTCGCAACAACTTGTAAGTAACTAGCACTTCTATATATATTTCATAAAGGCACGCACACTGTAGATCATGCTCCTGCCCCAAAGATATAAACCGGAAATTTTTGGAAATTATCGGTAAAACTCTTAATATAATCCACTGAGCATCGTGAGCAATACCCAATGCTTGAAGACGCTCCTGAATTACTCATCAGCTTTGACAGTTTACGCTTTCAGATATCAGATGTGTTATGCCCGAAGGCCCTCCATTGAAAGGGGAATTACTACTTCATTTTCTAGCGGACTACTGTTTCTGAAGAGGTTTTGGCTTTTTGGGTATCCTTGTTATTTGAGACTGCACTCATGGTCGCTAACCAAGGTAGTTTCAACTCTTTCCCCGGTAGGTGCAGAACACCCATCGTTGGTTTCTGATCGACTGCCGTGCACTTGCCATATTCACGAATGTTCAACCCTCTAAACTACGACTTGATCTCAAGCGGATATCGGATCATATACGTACCGGCATTTGCGATCGTGGCAACAAAAAGACATACATGTCTATTCCACTATCCGACGGCAAACTACCAGAAACCCACAAACTGGATTTCACCGGATGCAAATTTGATTATTGTAATGTGCGGATATGAAATGCAGCTTGACCACGGAAAAATTCATAAGAATTTTACGCCAATTAACGGTCACACTGCACTCGTTGATGCGTCTTTCATGCAAGCATCCGCATTGTTCCCTTCCCTAGTATCCACCAACAGATGAGATCATTGTGTGACATATGTTGTCAACTGTCGAATTGTCAAGATAATTTTTCTCTGCAAGGTGTAGCAAACTTGGAGACCAGTCAGCGCTGGTTGGTGGTTGAGAACATCACTAAATTTTTGTTTAACATAACAATACAAGTACTTGCGTTCAAATTCTTTTGACTGGGTTCCGTTATTTCGCGGATGTGTATACAGTCAACACTGCCCATATGACTACAAGCAGTATGTGCCGTGCGCATGAAATTACCATAAGTCCAAGGGTGAGCTGCACACAACGAATGAAATGTAAACACCTGGGATATTTAACTTCGTCCATTAGATCCACAATATCTATGAGCCTGGAATATTCAGCTGAACATACTGGACATACTGAAGTAATATCCGTTGAAAAACTGTTTTTTCAAGGGTTTGACTATGTTTGACTATGCTATGTGTTTAACGTTCCTCGGCCATCACAATAATACTGGTTGCATTTTTGCATCGACCTGCATTTAGATGCAGTAAATTCAAGCAACTTACGAGGCATAAAGCTACGGGCATCCTTTCCACCATATGCTCATTACACTTTACTCAGCAATCTCACCGATGACAAACGTCGGTTGAGAGTAGAGCCAAGATCATAACACGATTAGTATTGCATAACCCTGAAGGGGCTGCGCGATTTGGCACGTTTGAACCCTCGGCATTTTGAGCATCATCCATTTTGGATGTCTCTTCTTTTTAATACAATTAGGACAAACAAGCTTTCTATAAAAACATATTGAAATGAATTGTCACGCAGTCAGAAATAAATAGCTTTAATCATTTCGCAATCTGCCCTAGTTTGACTCACTCGACAATTCAAAATACCTGTTGTTTTTTTAATTATTGCAAGTTTCCATTCATGCCGTATCGCGGTGTCTCCCTAAAACTCATTCATTTGGGCTTATGGTAACGGTGCTCGACTAGCGTATGTATGTTGATAAATTTTGGTTTAGTCTTCACGATATACTTAGAAGTTAAGTGGAACTAAATAAACTAATTTGACAATATATATCGTAGTTCAAGCCCCAAATGTCTCCGAAGTTACAAGCTTCGTCGATAGTTAGCGGAGTTTTTGGTACCACGGCAGAGAAGCACCGTACATTCACACTACCGTCAGAGTTATTACAACTTTCGAGGTACACAAAGTGTTTCGTGATTTCAAATACCTCCACGTGAATTTTTATCTGAGTACTTCAAGAAAACATTTTGCAGCTTGCTTTATTTCCTGTAAAAGGGTGTCATGCACCGGACTAGTTTTACAGTAAGGTTCAACCTTCTTCCTTCATAAAGATTCTTATGAAGTGACATGTTTATCAGTGCAAACAATCTAAACAGAGAAAATTTAGAGGGCATTTAATATTTGTCCTATCTTTCCGTAAATGCGCACTTTCAGAAAACTAGAGAGAATTTTTCTCGTCTTTTTCGCTGCGGTCAGAAATGTTTCTGGATGACTCTCATGAGCTTACGAAAATTAGAGCACTTACGACGTACCGTACAAAGATTTGGGACACCCGCGATCACACGAAGGAATATGAAATTAGAAAGAAGCAAAGTGGAGCCATGCATCATTAACCTGCTTCCACTTGCCTGGCCTCCAGTAAGCAGCAGAGACATTAATCCCGTTGTTATCAGAGCAAGGTTATTTGCGTCTTCGTCGCCTTGACTTGTACATTAAAAAGGATACATAGACAGCTTTACGTCCTAGACGGAATGACCACTAATCGTCTCAACCGAAGCAGTGCTCGCAAAGTCCAGTGGGATAACAGCGGTCACCGAGGTAGTCCAAATCTCAGGAGGACGAATCGAGGCAAATGACTCAGCGCCCTAATTGGAAGAAGAGGAGAATGTCCTAAGGTGTCTACTTAATGACCCAGCAGGTTCGAGGGGCTCTACGATCGTCGCAGATGTACCATTCAAGATAAACTAATGGCTCATAGACGTGCATAACTTGTCTCTATGAGGTTATGGTCCTGCCTTGCTGAAGGTTGTCGGGTTTGCAGCGGCCCTGCGCAACGAATATGTCCCCTCCACACATAGATTAATATAATCTTATTAGAGGTAAGTATGTTTATACGTCTAATTAAGCACAAAAAACATCTCACAGACCATCTCAGTCCACTTTTTGGCTTAAACATCTCATTTACATCATTGAATGGAACATCCCAGTAAAATTATTGTCATTTGATTATTCAGTATGACCGGTGGGTATGCAGGCTTATAGCACCAGTTTCCTTTGCATATAAGGACTCATTTGGTATTGCCAAAAACCTGGGGTAGTTAATAAATCTGGATCGCTTGGGCCAGGATGCACCACTATTGTGTAAAACTGTCGAGTTATATCATACCTCAGTCACGTTGCTACTTGACCTCAGAGTCCGGGTTTGTACAGGTAGCATTGAGCATAAATTTTTGCAGTAATCTGAGAGACTGGAGCTGCGAAACAATATATACACACTGGGTTGTTTTACATCCGGTACAAGTCGTTTGGGCGTTGAAATAATTCTCGTAAAACATTTGCACCGGAAATAGAATCATTCGGAACGACCATATGCAATAAGATTTCAAAGTTTTCTGCCCCATCGTTTAATGTTAGCTAAAGCATAGAGCTGGATACAAGTCACCTAAAATTCAGCGGCCTTCGGGATTCAGGTGTGAAGTTTTCGGCAGTAAACGAGCAGCTCAATCCATAATTTAGATCACTATTGCGACATTGTTTACAAACTCGTTTACATTTTAAACATTTGAAAAGTTATAAGCCCCTGCATTTTTCTGATAGTTCTGTAAGTAGGACATTTCTTTTGCAGTTCTATAAAATAAAAAGAAGCTGCGTTGCTACTCTACCAGTATTATTCCAGTTTCTTTAAAATGTGTTCAAAAGTGCTTAGCAATTCATTCTGGTTTGGCTGAGCTTAAACTGCAAACCGCGCGTTCCAAGACAGGAGTACGTAGCGCTAACCGGGGCAACGTTGATTGACGGTTGCTTCTTCACTAAACTCAGAGGTTTAGTTTCAAGTGTTTTATTACTAGTTGAGTTGATGTTGCACCCGTGTCTTCATTGCGGCCGATGATACAAGAACCTCCAGTTGTAGAAACTGCCAATTCGAATTTATCATCTTTCATGATTTTCGTAGAAGAATGACTATACCATTTAAAAGAATAAATGAACTAAGCGACAGATCTCAAGGGCAACATAGCTGAATTACGTCATATAGTAAGCAAACGTTAGGTCTCATTTAACCGGCCAGAGAAAAGTTACAGTGGTTGAACATAATCCGACGCGCCCCGATTGTTAACCATATATGCTACATTCACCTAAACAAAATGAACAACAATACGAAGAATAGCCTACCACTCTTCGCGGTTTCAGTTTGTGGCGTTCCGCTCCAACTCATCACCGAGACGTGATTTTTGTGTATTTGGGATATTTGTCGGTGTTTTGGCAACCTGGTCTACTTTACACAATTTTAGTATCATACATTTGATTGTATTGGTCGGGATTATAACAAAAATCGCTTTCTTCTGAGAGACAAGCCGGTTTTGTGGCAGGTATCGTGTGACCTGTCAGCTTAAAAATATGCGACCCTGGGAGAAACCCGACCACTTCTATTGATGAATCTCCTAATTTGACTGAGAAGGTTTATATTGCACCCAGAAATTTATGAAATTGCGGGGAGACTCCCCTAGTGGGTGTTTTTGGGTGTTTTGGGCTAAAATTCGACCAACGTTGGTGTTCATCTAAATTATTATACCGCTACTCTTCTGACAGCTTTTGTCTTCCATCATCACGTTCCAGATAAAAAGCTGACACTACAGACCACAGAGTGACTATGACGGTGGAGAAGCAAATAAATATGTGACCATTTTCCTAACCTTTTGGATTCGATGGAAGCGCCGACAAACGCTCGACAGCACTCGGTCTTACAAGAGATAAATATGCGTTATTTTGAAACTGTTAGATTCCAATACCTCCTACACTGTATTTCCCTTCAGTTCACACAAGCCCACTCTGAGGGCTGGCAGTCCATGAAAGTTGTTTTATTTTAGCCTCCCACTTGTAATGTTTCAGATACGCCCCCATGGTTCAATATCGAAAATAGTCGTAATGGAATACATCTGAAGGAAGTACCCATGGTTACATCCATCCTTTAGGTGACACTGGTAATGACAACCGGTTAGGGACGTTTCACTGAGATATTCACTGAGATATTCCTTCTCCGGATTTAAGGCAGCTGCGCAAACCGTTAACAAGCTCGAACCAACAAAGTGTGAGCGTCCACCAAATTTCCTGGTATGACAGGATCAGTATGAAGGTTGCTTTCAAGAAATAATCTGTGAAACAATAGGAAAAATAACACAACAAAAAGTGGAATAACCCTACGGGACCATACACCAGCAAAAAAACCTGGAACATAAGCAACCATTGAAAAATCACCTAAACTCTCGTGTCAACATTAAAATATTCGTTTTTTCCCCGCGCAGCGCAAAGTAAAACAGCTTTGCTCCGGGTTATTTTATTTATCCCGGTAACGCTGCAATAGATCGCCCAGTACCTAACACTTCCGGCTTGTAGCCCACGAAAGGCCACAACCTCAAAGAACTGTAAGACTTCCAGCTCGAGGTATTTGCGAATTCCTATGCGTCCATGAAACAATTGAACCAGCAAATCCATGCGTGTTTAGCTGAACACGCTCAGCTTTTTAGTTTCATTAGGCAAATTGAACGGGCTTAATAAGATCGTGTGTGGTGCGAACTTTTGCACTTTGTGATTTCCAAACCAAAATACAGTTTGCCGGTGGGACTATGTATCATGGTCTCCGAAATCCCGATATGGTCAGTAGTTTGTTTGCTTTTGCTTTGTTAAGATTAGTGAATAACCAGATGGCAAACCACATTACGTGCTGAATTTCTAGCAAGCTGCTGGTCAAGTAAATCCTTGCTCTATATTTAGACCGCATTAGATTACAGTCATCTGAGACTGACTAGGGCACATTCACCTCGTTGGGCTACTGAAGCTTAAAACAGACAATCTGGTGAAATTTTTGCCTCTTACGAAATGTCGGAAAGTGTAAAATTATCTATCAATTTGAACCCTTCTAATTTAGAACAAACAGTTTTGTCTAACTGAATTATTCTTAAGGGATTCAACAGTAAACAAGGTTATTCGATTGCTATCACCACTCATATTGTGCAAGATATTTTTTTCTAGGCTTTTGAAATTGCTAGGGGTTTTTCCGCTCTGCTGACACTTGTCAATATAAAGAATAACATGTATCTTCGTTATATGCGGACACGCTGAACTTGCGAAGATTTCCAAATTCCGCGCTAATCTAATGCCGCGGAAGTTCATGTACATACCCACATGTACACATATCCATGGCGCCACAGCAAGTAGTTCCGTTTGATGAATCATCCACCACAATCAGAGGAGAGATTTTCACTACGTTCTGATTCGCGTATCTCTGTTTTCCGTTTTGATATGTACACTATTCATAATTGCATTTGTGTATCTCATTTGTTGAACAAAGTCAAATGGATCCTAGCGGGGTCTCAAGGATAGATTGCGTTGCAGATTTCGGTCATACGAGCAGGCCTTCTCCGGCGGAAGAACTATGGATGCATAACGAGGTGACTGGTTGCACGTTGAGCACTTTCTTGGGTTTAGAAGTTTGGGAAAGTACTCATTGTTCTAGCTTCTATAGGTGCCTTCGTGTTGTACTTTAGTTGAGATGTTTGTATGTCAGTAAACTACACTGACAAAAGTATTCTCATTGATACCGACGGGTTTCGTGGTTTGAGCTCAAGCGGTTTCTAGTCACAAAAGGGGATGGAAATATACATGTACTTGGGTGTATGTTCAGTTTGTAACCCACTTGTTTGGTTTATAGAATGCAGCAAATATTTTTGGGTTTGTGTTAAGTTCACGTTATCAGGAGAGCTATATAAAATTAATGGTACAAGTGTCCTGTTCTTTTATTCACCTCAGTGTTTGCTGCTATAAGTACACCAATATGCAGTAAAATCACTTGTTGTCGTCCCGTGGGACGCGCGTGACATGCATTTCTTTTCAATACCCCGTCAAAAGCGCGCCAAACTATGTTTTTATGCTGAAGTCAATGATCATACGGAGGTGCGGGCACTATTAGTATCCACCTTTGGAGGTATGCAAGCTGAAATGAAACCTGCGAATGAAACCGAATGATAGACTTTGCCATTCAAACCAGACATTTAAATCAGAGCCGATTAGAAAGTGACCGGCGGAATCGAGAATAGCGTTCTTGTTCTGGAAGGTTTCCAGGAAAAAAAGGAACGTTTCATTTTAATTTGAAGCTCGTAGCTGTTGATTTGTTTGGATTCCAAATAGTATGCTAACTTTGTACACAAGCATGCAGATATGGATGTACACAATAAACTCATTTACAATAGACCACGAATAGAATTGTCGTCGACCGAAAGATGCTTAGTGATGCCCAGCTACATAGTAACATTGGCTACAGCAACAAGCATTTTAGAGCAACACTGAGTAGCACTGACACCTTGACACAGAATAGACCATTGGCTAAGCAACGTGGTTTGGAGCTGAAATTTTAACGATTGAGTGGAACGGCTGACCTCAAAGATTTTCGGATTATATCCATCTATGCTATGAAGCTACAAAGATAAACCACAAAGATGGTCTATCTGGAAAGCGCTTTGTGCTAAATCACGAATAATGGCTAGGAGCGTGAAAATGGTCAACAAATTTGGTCAAAACCAAAAATTAGCGGATAGTTGTTTCAGCTGAAATTAGCTTCTGTCATCATTAAAATAAGATTCGCAAAACAACTCGTACCTTGCCAACCATAAACCCGAAGATACTGCGAATAATTGCGGTTGCTGGGAGCAGCAATATATTTGTTTACATAACAAGCAGGTGGTTCAAAACAATAAACAGGCCTATATATATTATGCATTTGTATATATGCATATATATATAGAGGCACATAGTTGTGTAAGGATTTCTAATGCTAAATTCGTGGAAACTGTCATGTAGTAGTAAGCGATTTGGGCAGATATTCGTAAGAATAATACACATTATGAATCACAATCGTTAACTTGCTTGAGAGTGGTCATCTAATCTACATGAAAGTAGCAAAATCTCCATGGTGGTACGTCCCATACACAAAGAACGAGTGAGCTTCCGGCGATCACATACAGTCAAACGTGATTAAAGATCAACGAAATCCAGGCTATTGGCCGTTTTATGCTTACTGACGCGTTTGAAACTTTGTTGTTTTATCCATTTTAAAGCACTTTTACGCTCACTTAGAAATCATTTGCAAAAGCACAGCTTGATAAACATTGATTTTAAGTTTTTGTTGATGCATTCAACGATCTCCGATGGTTAGTGGAATGAGCTGTGGAGGTCTGATTCGTAGAAAATCATGTATTTTTACGAGTTCCCCATGACAGTCACACTTTATTTCAGCCCTCAAATTTCAAGAGTTAGAGAACCTTTCCGTTTTATTTAGCAATGCTTCTGGATAATGGACGTCACGAAGAGTGCAATATTTGGCTCATTTGTGAGGGCCTTCACGCTTCCTGGGACATCGTCAGAAGCCTAGGTGGTCTGCGGGATAATAGTGTAGTCCGATTAGTTTCTCTATCAAAAAGGGAAACCTACCAAAATAATCCTTAAATCAACTGGTCATCCGTGTGATAGAATCCATAGCCGGCCCCCTAATGCCATGCTAGAAACTGCATGATATAAACATGAAGCTGATGCGCGAACAAACTGAGTGCACTCCGTAGGTGGTCATGAAAACACAGGTGTCCAAGAACTTTACAAATTTTTAAACTGGGGACCGTGCCTCCGCGGGACAATCAAGATCTTTACTGTTAAGCGCTTATCGATCCTTAATTGATTTTCAAAGCCGAGCTAAAATTAATAAAGATAAGGTTGGTAAGTGCGTGAATTTCTGTAGAAAGTCTGCAAGCTGCAATCGTTGGATTTCGTCCTAATGAAGATATCCTTTGTGACGGTGTTCCATAAGAAATTTCAGCTTTTCGTTCGACGTTGGAATAAGTGACAGGCAGTTTCACACCGTACACAGCATTTGGATAGAAGAGGTTTATTTCTTTCCTTCTAATTTGGAAGCTCATGGTAAAGGCGTCTTGCATGTCCGCAAACGGTCTGCATCAGGTGCTACGGGGCACTTTGACGTTTTGCGCATCCCAGATTTGATCACTAAACTGTTCCCCTTATTAATTCAAAAATGTCCATGTCGTACGCAGCAGGATGTCCGGCGGTGGCAATTTCAACAAGCTGAGAATAATGGTTTGCTGGATCGCACTTAAACGTATCCATCCGGATTGCGAATCACTTCAGCGGGTTGGTCACCTGGCGGATGGGTGTGAAGCTTACTCATGGGATTTTACTTTTAGGATATCTGGGTCCGTAGTCTGTGGCGATTGGTGCTCACCAAGGTCCACAACAGTCAAATTTGGCTTTCCCGACGGGCAATCTCGCAGTAAGTGGCGATGAAAAATTTTCAGAGCCAAATGCTCTTCGATTGCCGGTCAAACGTTCCAACCAGCGTTCTTCACGAGCTTCGTTATGCATCCTTTACAATGCCTCCAACTCATGCGGTCTGTAACAATCACTGTATGAGTGTCGTGCCGGAACAGCTTTTGGAGCGTCACCAACTTCGGAGGAAATTTCGAGGTAAAGACACCGAATCTGGATGATGGGTTTTGAGGTGGTGAGATACCACTGAAACTGAGATTAAATTAGTGCCTGATTGGATGGGTACTTCTTATCGATCTGCCCGGGTAGATATGACTCAAGAAACCGCCTAGCGTCCTGAGTGACCAGTCGAGAGGCAATCACCTGCAATTTTGTGTTGCGTTGTGGTCTGCATTCCTTACGTTCGACGTATTTTCCTGTTCTGCTTGGTCGGTTTCTGATTTGTGGTGATTCGCAATTGAAACTGACTGTTTCTAACGGCGGCTTCGTTTCTAAACAGCATTCGGTAATGTGACTGGTCATTTTGCATTTCGTTTGATTTTTTCGAGCGTGCTTGGCTGATTACGCTCTCCGCTTGATGTAGTTATCCTACCCGTTTTAACAAGGTTCGCCGCATTCGGTTTTATTCCTTTTCTACGAGATTTTTCATTCTCTTTTCAAGCTAATTTCGTGGCTGCCTGTGTCTTCCGGGAGTATTGGTTAGCCCTTCGCTGTCGGATCAGTCTGATTCCATCAAATGTGATCCCTCCAATTTCTGTTGTGCATCGTGATACCAGCGGTCATGAAGTTATTTTCGTCCTTCGTTTTTACTTGGGCTGGTTTTTGGATGTTCCTCCCGTCAGTTTGTTGCCCGCCCTTATCTTCATGTGCCGAGTTGAGTACAACCTGTCTTGACTTTCAGCAGAAAGCCTGCGTTGGCCTAGACCGTAAGAAGCTTCCCTGTCGTCTTTTACGCCCCGTTTGTCGCACTGTTTACGCCAATCATATTGCTTCTCGTCGTTTCATCCAATTTTCGTTTTGGGGCTGTTCGCATACCGTTCGGTGGTTCTTAGGTTACCTTTGAGCCATGTTGTTGTAACAATTTTGCCGTCAATTTCCCGTACGATGGAACTGTTGTTCGCTTGCCTTCTATTCGTGTTGTGGGGTCAAACCTTGTGAGGGTTCCTGAAAGAAAGGTCCTCGTGAGTGTATTTCCTTAAAAAAAACATTTGCTAATGCTTTTATTTCTTGAATTTGGACTCCGTGGTCTTGCCATGCGTCTCAGTCGACTATCACACTGTCCGGATTCAGTTTTGTACGTAGCAAGCTGAGCGATTCCCGTGGCACCTGAGGATCTTGTTTGTGTTCTCTGCCTGTCTGCAGACCTATGTCCACTTGCTAATCTTGAGAAAGGAACACCCAAGAGTACCGGGTTTTCATTAATTTCTTTCCTACTTATAAACCACATGTCGTCGAAAAGGTTGCCTATTAATGGGCTTTTTTTGCAGTAGTTTACTCAAATTGGTGACGACGGAGGCATTATCCACTTGGGGGGGGGGGCAAAACCTATCATTAGTAGGTTTAGATTACTTATTCCAGTCCACTCTGCCGAAGAGTAGACAAAACGATTTGCTCCACATGGTGAGTTCTGGAGTACCTGGATAGAAGGATGTACGTCGCTAAGCCGGGGACAAGAAAACGCGCCGGCATGACTAACTTTCCTCGCATTATACAACTATCAAATAGAGTTTACTTGCTGCAGAGAGATCCTTTCTACTGATAAATTGTTCGTTATTCTGTGTAACCCGCCCAAGACCAGGTGCCTTGTCCCCTAAAATAATTCAAATTCGCATTTATCGTTTTGCCTAGAACTCAAGACCCTTTGTAGACTGGGTTGTAAATCCATATAATTTGGTAAAATCTCGGAGAAAAATCGAAGCCCTGAGATGAATATTTCGAAGCCGACCACAAAAAATATTGGGTGGGTTCTCTTGGTCTCCCTCACTAAATGTTTCCTACGAGAATACGTGTTTTATTATCAGTGTTTCTGCACCCTTTGGTTATACAAACCTGTTGAATTTACATTTCTAGCACGGTACGCAATTTTTTTCATTTTAATACAGTATTTCCACATTTCTCAAAACCCAGTGTAAAAATCATGCGCTTCTGAAAACCCATTTGTGAATCAATCAATATGAAGTGTACACCTTAAATTTGTCTGTTCTCGTTTGGTTTCGATTTTCCAGTGGGAGTTCAGTGGCGCTCTCTGGCTCACACAGCCAGTCAAGTTAATATTTACTAAGCGTATGGTGTTCAATTTTCCTGCATTTTGTTGGTGTTCCCTGTCCCATCATGACAAACAAGTATTCCCGACACCAGTGCCATTTCCTATGATGTTCACCCAATCTTATCACGAGCTTTCCTGGTTCGCCACATTTTACACCCTCTGTAAACCTTTGATGCATTTATTCTAAATATAACATGACAGTAACCCCGCTGTTCCAAAGAAAATTTCAATGATCAGTTTACCGTCGAATGCTTGAAGCGTTAACCCGTAAGTTATGAAAACGAAAACATGTTCAATAAAATAATAGTACCTTTCTGCAGGTCATCCGAACGTTAGAAAGGACATAATACGTATATTTTGTCAACGTCAAATTCAGCGGCGGACTAATTTCGGGTGCGATTTTTTTTATTTAAAGGAGGACGATGTATCATATAGCCCGCGCCCATAGTACGCACTGATTACGCTATCAATAATTCACCCCCGGAAGTACATTATATGTCCGGCAAACATAATTCGAGTAATCAAGTAGAATCCACTGAACGCACAATAACTTGGATAATAAAATATAACAGAAAAGATTCTGCATCAAAAGCAGTTGCTAATAACGAAAAAATAAATAATAAATAAATAAATATCAGCGTGTACCGGATTAACTAGGCTTTGCATCTAGAGGTGCACTCCTCAAATTCTGCCCCCTAAAACAGGTATGTAGGTATGCAAATTCGGTCAATTTTATGGAACTCCCAATAAAGTGAATAAGACGAGATATTTTATCAGCTTAAAGCATTTGAGGACACATTGTGATCCCATCTATCATAAACGGGATGTCAATTTTAATTACAATTCGCTAGATGCTTTACTCTACGTGGAATGAAATGGTCCACAATAAATTTCTCCTTTAATTTCGTCCTCTGCAATGTGTACGTAAGAGGGATGTCTACTCTGGCTTACCTATATCTGCTACGAGTTAATGGTGAATCACAGGCAATTAAATACGTTCTTAGCTATCCTTAAACGTGGAAGCATGTCTGACAGAATGAAACCTATCAGGGATTGCCCATCACCATCAGATATGAAGTAGGTAGGTGAGGATACATGGGTCTGTTAGTTTCTTCTCCGAAGTGGACTTTTGAGTAACATGCAGTTCACCACCGATTGAGTTGTTGTCATCAGCTAGAAAAGAGCCGATCGGTGGTAGTACTGCGAATGCAATACATTGCTTGCTTGTATGAATACAGTTATGCCCAGCAATCATTCGAAAATATGCATTTACACTGGGAATGCTCTTGCTCCTGTCCGCTTGTTACTCGCTGCGAAGCCTACTTAATGCCATGTTCGGCTTCATATCTGAATAAGGGGACCGAAGACATAAAAGCAAAATTTTTTATTTCTGGTAAACCTAACCTCCAGACTCGAGACTACTTATTCATCCAATTTAGGTGCTTCATCGCTAAAAATACAATTGATCTGAACTAGTTGTACAAGCTAACAAAGGCTAACATTTTTTGCTTTTACGAATGGCTGGATGATGCAGTATTTTTGCACATGGCGGTCGGTTGCATGATACATAGCAAAAGCACTGGGACGAAACCAACAGTTAGGCTTTGTTATTACATAGACGGATCATCTGGCTCAATGGTATTTGTCGTTGTCCACGTTAGGTTAAGAGCAGTTTCTCCTGACGGTGTCGTTTCCAAGTCCACCAATCGGGCTATTTGTTCACTGCTCCCCGGAAATGAGAGCGCTCCTTTCCCGACCTTTTTACGTAGCCCATAAAACGTCTAACACCAGTAGATAGTATTATTCTGCTATATTTTTCATAGTCAACATTGACTGTCGAAGCGATACACAACAACATGTATTCGCAATAAACTGCTATGCGTCCGTGGGGAAAGTAGGCTTCTACATTCAATAGAAGGTCTCATGTCTACGAAGAAGACGGTAAAACGCGAGGTATCCGTGCATTCGTTTTGTCTCAGGATAGACAAATCTGAGCATAATCTCGCAGAAAGTTACAATTACCTGTATTAGGCAACATAAACTCAGTGGACCAAGTGGGGCCACCTAGGACTGGACAGTCCATCTAGGAAACGACGCCATGGGCGCTTCTGGGATCGGTTGCATTCCCTGCGCTCCTAGAGTTTCAGCTTAACATATGGAGGACAAAGTGAGTTCCATCCAGGAAGACGCAGGTCTCTAAACAACGCAGTTGGGCCAAATCCACTTCAACTTTTCGTTGCATCTTCATAACCTGTCCTCCGCAAACTTTTGCAGACAACGCCTTGAAAAAATTAAAGCGAATTTTAGTCGCCTATGTTTCGAAATGCGTTCTGCATGCCCTAAATGCTTTGGTTTATTTGGTTTGGTCCAACAATGTCAGTATCAGAATCACTCTCGTCACCGTTAGCAGCAACATCAAAAGATAACCGTGCATTGCTGCCGCATGGCTGTGTTATTTTTTTCACTAACGTTTTATAAATGAAGGGCATGATGAATGGAGCAGAAACTGGTGCTAGCACACCAACAACATCCGAAGTGCATGCACACCTGACACAACCAGATAATCTGGGTGAAAATTAACACACTGCACACCACTGAAACCGGTTAGCCTCCATAGTGTTTGGCGTCTCCATCAGCCATGGGTTGGGTCACGCTGACCCCATACGTGAAGAATAACAGCATCAATAACATTCAAGCCATTTGTAACATCCTTCATTTCCTTATGCGATATTGAACCCTGTACAACTCTAGTTTTCCTAACTATGCACTGAGCACAGCGCATCCCTTGGCATGGGGGAGTCGGTATGCGTAACAACTCCTTCAGTCAAATTGTTTTGGAGTGTTGGATGCGTTCTATAACTGGGGTACCTTTTACACCAACAAAGATTCGTTTTCGGCTCCACTTAGTCAGACGTCCCCGCAGAACTACCTTTCGCTAGATAAAATTGGCCAGCTTTTCAAGCTTCTTGGTCTTCTTCAACGACGATAAGTATTGTCTGTATATCATAAAGCTGACAAACATCGCACGTGGAGGGATTCAGACATTGATATTTTAGAGAACTCTTCGCGTTCGCCTCATCATATGAACCATAGAGGTGTCAAACAAAAATTATCAGGATGGAAGTACCGGGAGAAGGTTTCGAAAAGCTGTTCGTACAATTTAACAGACAAACAAGTAAAGACAGCGGCCGATACGCGCTAAATTCAGAAGCATACACTTTTCAGCAAACATAGTGAGTAGAGCTAACATATCAATAAAACTGTGGGCATTCTGAGAGTCGGTGAGCAGCGGGTTTTTGTTGCTCCAACCCTTGACGAAGTTCGAGGATAGGATCTAAACGGCAATTCCTGACTGGAATACTGCTTCCTCTGCTCGAGGCTCTCATCTTTGATCCCTCCTAATAGGATGTTTAATAGGCGGACACCAATCCCTAAAATGGATACAAGTATCGATTCAACCTAGGTGCATAAGAGGCTCGCACCAGGCTGGAGTTTGAATATATGAGAAAACCAACTGCGGATTTAACATCCGCCTTTAAACAGAGCATTCCGAGTTTGTCTGGACCGGTAGCTCGGTTACCCCTGAGAGACAGAAGAAACCCTTTTACTTCGGAACCAGTCGGAGACTCCAACTTCACAGGGTTTGGCTGCTCTACCAGGTAAGCGAATAAAAGTGACTACCTGACCTAGTCTCGAGAGAGTTTGGTCCAACGTTTCCAAGGCACCTCTTTAGACATGAGCCGCACCTTTGTTATCAGCAAAGCTTGGGCTCATTGAAGGCCATTTTTGGCCCGTTAAACCTATCAGCTTGAACGGTTTACGCACCTCTCCATAGTTTCTTGACCGTTGCATCTTATCAGGCTGCTAGATACAGCAAGACGATTGAACCGCATGGAGTGTTTTCTAAATTAAACCTGGCAGTTCGTCATACAGTACTGCACGCTTGACCGGCAGTAATAAACGTCCCATTTTCGGGCAGTTTTACAGTGATTCCGGAAACCTAATAGCTAAGTCTTTCAGCTGTAGCACCCTTCAGGTGCCTAATTACCATGCCGCCCGAAGGATGCACGAGGGCTGGGATACAGCCAGGTTGCCCAAGCCTAGACAGGAGGAGTCGAGTGGCAGAGGTCGGGTTTGAACCGCGAACCTTTCAGTCGGTAAATATGCGCTCTAACCATGGAGCCATAACGTCCCTATCCAAGTCTATTTATGTGAATCGCTTCACAGGCGATGAATCCTGTGTCTTGCATAAACACGGTTGTTCCAGAGAGGGCGACACGCAATAATCCGCCGGCGTAATCACTCTTTGTTGCAGGTTGGCTTGAGTGCGGCGGCGCCATGCAGAAAAGATCTTAGCCCCGATTTAGCAAACAACCACACCGCATTGAGACGCTGTCTATGAGTCTTCTTTACAGTCTGCCTACTTGTGCATTTACACACATGACCTCAGCAACTCCTGAGCTCAGAGCATCATAGAAACTATTTCTAAATGATTAAGTTGCAATCCTTTAGAGTGCAAGCAGACACAATGAACAGATATAGACTTTTGACGCCGTTACGGTACGACAGCGGACCTCAGTAGAAGATTTTGTCTCAAAAGCCTAACCACAAGGCAGTGGAGGTTTCCGTTACACTTTCAGAGCAGCTTGCATTCTTATGAATCCAGTCGTTACACACGTTTGAACAACGTAACGGATAATGATTAGCCTGTTAGTTGGACCTCTAAATATTTTCCCTCTTGGCATGAGAAACTCCATGAATTTCACACGTACACTCCTTAGTATAAATCAGTGGTTTACTGGGGTCCAGAAAATGATGTGGCACCGTAAAGCCCAGTGTCCACCTGGCGTTCCAAAATCATTACCGGTATACGTTTACGCATCGTATCGCTACAGCCTGTTAGCTTTTCTCATTTGCCAAGTATTTTGAAGCCGCTCCAGGGTCTTGAATCGGAACGACCAGGTTCCTTAAATATCAATCACGACATCACTTACAGTTGGGGTTATGAACGGTTGCTTGGCTTTGGACAAGCACATAAAATAATTTGTCGTACGCCGTAATCATATGTCCATTTGATTAATTTCTTCTAGTATTAGCACGTTTTGTGCAGCCATCAAAATACGTTAACCACCTACCACCCCAAGTTACTTAGATTTTCTTTCCACTGTTTACTGAAGTGCTTAACAAGATTGATAATATTTAGACCTTGGCAGTAAAGCACAATTTCTTGAAGCTTGCTTGATACCCTAAAGAGCATTTTGGCGTTTTTGTTTGTTTTATTTTGTTTGAGTCAGTCTTTAACGATGTGTACTATCACAGCAAACCTATCCACACGGGTTTTATGTCATCCAAATCAAAGGATACGATTATTAGACCGGCTTAAAGGCGGGCGTTATTTTATTGCTTATGTTTAAGTTAATTTACTTTATGTCTTACCCATTTGTTATGCATTTATTTGTTCAGTATTTACTCATTCTATTTTATTGCGTAGTTTTCTCGAGCTGGATCCCTATTACACATAATTGCGCAATCATTCACGATGATGTTGCGACATGTATCCTTTTGTGTTCTGTTTGCTGATCAGCTTGGTGAGACGAACGGTTCAGCTCGTAAAAATGTTCCTACATGGAGATGTGCTTCAACTGTCCAATGGCACACAGCAATACTCTACGATTATCACAGGATATTCTTCCTCATGTCGGAAACCTACTAGTGACTGTAAAAGTTGTGCTTGGTCCAATCTTCCTATATTGAATGGGACATTTTGCACTCTGCATAGATAAGTGATAACCCACAGAACCGAGCAGGCATAGAGACTTGTTACCAATATGTTACCAACAACTATCCTAGGTCTCTAATGCAGCGTTTTGTTTAACTGTGGGTTTCCACCGTCCCTCTGTTTTAACTAATAGGAGTCTAAGAATGAGAGATTGTAAATGTGTGTTTTTGAATGTTAGGTCATTTGTCCTATTGAGAGCAGTGAAGTATTATTCCCCAACAATTCATGATTCGACTTTACGCTCGAACGATTGCCCAGACTCAAGTTATCGGTGTCTGGGTGCACAATACATTATTACTCCGTAGGATTTCGGAACTGTATGGCTGAACATTGTCCTTCAAGTATCATCTAGCTAATACTCCGAGATCCACCCTACCCATACTTTTCAAAAGCAGGCATAGAGACTTGTTACCAATATGTTTTTCAAACATGGGTTGGGAGTTTTCCTTTGGTGCTAATGTTATCTACATACATTCATTAGTATGAATAAAACTGTCCAAAACAACCGGTGGGAGCTTTACATGAGACATCCATGCATAATATTCGTTCCCAGAAAAAGCTACTGTTGCTTGTATCCAGTAAAGGTACGCGCAAGCAGGGCAGTGGTCAGCCTTCGACTCGGCAAAGTTACGTGGAAGTGACTAAGAAAGCCTGTGTGCTGTTAGTCTACCTACACTTTCATATTGAATCCGAGTGATCTCTTTTGTATGGGATGAATCGTTATGATATCTGGCAGCTGATGAATTTCAAGGGTGTCAGTTGCAATTCAGTTTGCATCAAAGAGTGTCATGAGCTAGAGACATCTAGAAACAATTTCCTTAGGCCACTAGTGAGGTAGTTTTCCCCATCCACTTCGATTCTTCTCTTTTTCTATTCTCTTCTTTCTTCAAATAAATTATTGTTGTGCGGCAGCGAAGCATCAGTGCTTGATCCGCGATGTTGAGCTGCCACTAAGGATGAGGATTGTGATGCCGCATAGCAGGACTAAACACAATGAGGTTCAAACGTTCTGATTGATAGACGAGTTGCACAAAGAATTGTGTGACAGGTGATAAACGAATGCCACACTCAATCTTCTGCCATGATTTCGGATGCGTAGGACTCAACACCATCATAAGCTCTTTCGTGCTAAACTCCATTACCGGTTTAGGTTCCATTAGTAAAATAATAATATATCATTGTCCGGTTTTTTGCGTCCATTTTTTCAGGTTCTATTTCAACCAAGCAAATGCCTACTAACCCAAAAGAGGAAATGACCACATTCCCGTAGAGACGTCGGGAATATGTTTGTAATCGTAATACTTGAAATCGCTCAGTCCATCGTGATTTTATTCTGCTTTATTCCACATGAGCTATACCTGAAGCTCCGTAGCTCATGGGCTTCGTTTCACCTTAGGTATTTACTTGCTAGCTTCGGTGGCTGGTTGTCACTAATGCATATCGCTGAAGTAGAATCCTAACAATCAGTACCCTCAGAAAATTTGATCGGACATTTTCGCCATGTACAGCTACATACCTCTCTTAGCTGTCATTGATGGGTATGGAAAACCACAGTGGAAATAGAGTATAAACAAAATACGACGGACATTCAACAACCCGTAAAGAGGGATGTGTCTATTCCACTTCCTATTCATTTAAACATGTTTACCGTCTCTCGAAATGGCTCGCAATCGACGTAAGTTTTCCTCTTTATCCCAACCTACCATACACTGAAACCCAGTCGGAAGAACTGGAGAAAATGATGAACTGACCAAATTCACTTCCTTTTCGTTAAGTAAGCTATTAAGTGGGTAAGTAGGTATCTGTTCAGTTGCTTCCTTGACAACACAAATGGACAGCATTCCGTGAGATAAATAGCCGATAACGAACAAGAGTCATGCAATGTATCCCCATTCAGTAGTAGGCATTCTAACTAAAACGATACATTACGTGCCGATTGAATCTCACCTCTTTGTATTCATACGCCAAAAAACAATTTTGCAATTTCCCCAAGTCCCCCAATTTCATTGCTCCGTGCACTATAACAAGAGTCAACAGGCCTAACAAGCACGTAGTTGCATGCATACATACAAATATATAGAAATAATATACAGCATGTGTGTTCTGCTGGATGTCATGAGTTAGCACCGTCTATTATTTGTTATTTCTCGTGGCATTACATATAACTTAGCTTAGGGTAGATGTAGCCGCATGTTTAATCGGGTGATATAAAAATTAATTGTTGCGGTCATGTGATTTTTAGGACTGTGCACCAAATAAATGAGCCTCGTATTTTCGTCACCACCCTCATATCAGAATTTTTCAATATATGTTCACCATCATCATATTACTTTCTTTTATAACGTGGAGCCCTTGCCAGACCTGAATCTGCTGCATATATCAAACGTTGTCGCAGAGGATTTTGACATTCATTATAAAAATCCACGCTACCCACATCTCCTTAAAAGATAACGTGCGGCAAATTGGATTTGTGAATTGGGTTGTTTTCATAGACATTAATCATTCACAGGTAACCTGTAGCTTTATTTTAGTTGCCGAGTTGAACAAGCTCCCCGCGGAGTACATTCCATTATGTTTTATACTTCAATGTGTGTACCGGTTATTATTTTTGAACAGCTTTGGCTCTTCAATAAATAAGGTTAGCCGGCTGACTGAGACCACTCAGAACGCACTGTTTTCCTGCAAACAGACCAGATTTCTCTTGACACTGCAAAAATAGTCGAGTTACTAAAAAACAAATATTGCGTTTCTTCATGCTCTCCACTCTTCAGAAAGAATACTAAGTAAACTGAGGAGTGGTTGTGAATCATCAAGGCTAGGGAAAGGTATCATCATCACGATATTGCTTGTCTCGTGTGGTTCCACCTAGCCTATTGAAAGCAAAGAAGCATTCGTTTTCTATAAAACACTCCCCGGGGTGCAAACTTTAATTGAATATTTCCATCGATGCAAGCTGATTTACATGAGTATTGTTAGAATTCTTTGTTGTAACTTAAGATAAGCACTGCTGTTTTTGGTCTCAGATCAGCTGCAATTTCAGCAAAGGATACATTCAGGCAGCGATAATTGCGTGTATAAAAATTGAGTAAAAGTGTGCTCAAGAGTTTGTCCATTTAGAGGGTAATCTGGTTTCATTTGCCCATCAGTTTTCCCAGAACAGGCATTTGACCAGAATTATTCATTGGTTTCCGGCACCCAGTTAGTATTAGTGATTCCACGCTGATGGCCTTTGAGTTAGACTGTCTGCAGGGTATACCGATGTCAGTTTTAATGAACATTCAGATGTATTCAAAAACACGTGGAAAGCAAAACTGGTCTCAGAAATTATCCGGATTTGACCATTTACTAGCCTGCAGGCATTTTTCTGAATCGCATGCTGAGAAATTGTTTTTACATGAAAAAACAAAGATCATTTCAACTCCCCTCCAAACTCCGCCGATTAGCCAATTGTTCATGATTCGATTTCAGAATTTTGACGTTACTCCTATCAGTAATTCTTTGAGTCATGTGGAACGTGTCGATCCAGCTATACAAAGTGTGACCAGCTTATTCAGAGATTAGTCCAGGGGTAAGTAATTCGTGTGATTACTTTTGTATTTTGTATCTATCCGAACATGGTAAAATCTCAGAAGGGGGCTCATGTCATAGAATGACCAAACTGTGCAAAGCATAACTCAGATATAATTAAAAGCCTCAGGGGAAATGCAGCAACGCTGAACTCCTAGAAATTTTAGTGGATAGTGTGCTTCCGAATCTCTTGATCAACAACACTGTTTTACTTGAGGTACATTGGTGGCTATATACTGGTGGAGTTTTCCCCTAAGTTTGGTCACAAAAGAATAGCCGAATCATAAAAAAGTAAGATCGTCCGTCGGGAGAAATCTAAATTTTGTCGGCCAAGGAACGGATTTATGTAGTCAATACTGAACACAATGCATTTTGTCATAATTTCATGTTTTTGGACTCCCAAAAGCCCCTGCTCAGACCACGACAGAGAAGAACACCAAACTGGGACGACTTACAGAATGGACTAATTGCAGTGCTGCCGTGATACCTGGACAAAATTACACCCGAAATGAATGGGTGCACACCACAACAATAAGCATTTTTCCGAATTCGTTTAATCAAGATAGTACGGATAGGCTTCACAAGCGCCCAAGTTGTGATAAATCATCTCGTTACATATCCACAGCTTTTGGCCATCAGAAAACCTATTCGAGTGTCCAAAATATGCAATGTGATCAATGCTCCAGATCGTATAAAAATTTATGCGACCAAACGTGCGAACCAAACATGGAAATATGTTAGGTGCACGTACCAAAACGTCACGCCAACAAAAACGTGAATGAACCCCTGTTCTGCTTGTGGTAGATGCTTTAATAAATGGACATATCTGCATCGGCACCATAGAACTGCACATGAAAATCTACAGCAAATGTGTGTGAGGAATGTGGAAACTTTTTCAAGTCCAGTGTGTCCGTACACAACCACTCAAGAGGACGATTGTTATGCTTCAGCGCACTCATGTGAGCAGAGTAGGAAAACGTTTGTCAATCTCAAAGGCCTGCAAAAACGCAATAGTGCCATGCACAAAATATGAGTGGAAATAAACATTTGAGGAATTGTATTTAGGCTCTGTTTATACTCTAAATCAAATACACCTCGGAAAATTGCTTTTCTTCTGATCTGGAAGGGGTTGAATTGCTAAATTATATCTTTGATGACGTCCTTTAGTGAGAGGACAGAGGACAATCAAATTCTGTCAATTCTAGGCTTCATTAGCTAAGTAATATATTTTTCATTCAATTTTTTGCTTTTAAATACAACCAGGGTTTGTCAACCGCCTTTTTTGTAACTCCAAAACCCTGTACACCGGGCTATCGTGTTTAGTTCGCAGGAACCCAACAAGGGACTTGGATTCCATTTTTCGGATGCGAATGCGACCTGGATAATAAGAGACAGCCGCATCATAGCGCATTTCATAGGATTTAGGATTGTGTGCATTGCGGAAACGCAAAGATTTCCTTGATCTGGACAGTTACAGATCACTCCAACATTTCATTTTATCAACATCGGTCCAGTAAGGCGCTTAGGATGATAGCAGTTCACCCTCAATTCTGAGGTGAGTTGCTGGGTTTTTATAGATAGGAAATGGTTATTAATTCGTTGCTATTTCGATGACACTGAAAGTATTTTCTCAGCGGCATGTTCGGCGATAGTATTCTTAGTAATAGCTTTCTCACTCACGTTTAAATATCCTAGTAAACAATCGTGGCATATTCAGAGGCTCTCGGGAAATATCACTCCACGATACTGATGTTTAAATTTTGCTTATGTTTGGTCCCAACTCGGAGCAGCATCGGCTTCAACTGAGAAACGATTTTTTACCGGCACCTCGCCGTTAAAATTTAGCACATCTGGATTCCATTAGTAACCCACCACGCTCATACAAGATAACATTTAAGCAAAAAGCATACTGACCTTATCGATATGTCACACCTACTTGGGAACGAAAATCACAAGCAGGCAGTGTGATCAGACATTGGGCGCCGCACATGAACTCGTGAACGCAGTTCCTCCGACCCTTGAAAATCCAAACATTCTCAGTTAAGCACACAGATTGGTTGCTCCGTTAATCTTATGTATACATAAGAATCCTCGGAAAAAATCAAGCTGGATTATTCGCGGTATGGTGAGATTCTGGCCTCGAGTGGCTCACAAGACGAACTTGTTTGACAGATCAACTTATCGAACCAATTGACCTTATAATTCTACGTTTACTGGAATAAAGTAGATTACCCAAGACAAAACAGATGTGCTGGAGTGCTGAACCACAGAAACGCAACAGTTTTTCATGCTGAGGCAAGCGTTCAGACTGCTCTCAGATATAAGGTTATGACGTGAGTTTGGTTGTGTGCTGATAAATAGCTCCGAAGAGTCAAACTATTTTTGTGGTGTTGTGCATCTTATTAGTTCGCACTTCCTTCTGTGAAGGACGTTCAGTTTGAAATTGGGTGCATATGAAAACTTGTGTTGGTCGGATCTTTAAGCCGCTCCGCGCAACTGTCATGTGTGGGGGCACCCACAAGTGGATACCTCGCTTGTACGTACTTCACCGATCTTCTTCATTGATGACAGTTAGGGGTGGGATGTAGCCACACGCAGTTTGGTCAAATGTACCATTTTGCAAAGATCTTTTACGATTTTACCTCAGCAGAGTACATAGGTGACAGCCGGCCAAAAAGCTTACATGTAGAAGCCTAAAACAAAACAATGATGATGGACTACTGGGTTTGAGATGTTGCTTGCGTGAAATAAAGCGAAATACAAAGAACGAAGAATTGACAGCCTCCGAGTGCTACGATTTCAGAAATGGTCATCTTTCTAATGTGTGTGTATGATATTTGTTTGCTCGTTATAGAACCTGGTTGAATAAAAGTATAAACCAGAGACTGAAAAGTTACTTGTAAATCATGAAACCCAACGACTGAGATCAATCAGTGTGGTAGGCCATTACTGATTTATAAGTCGTCCGTTCTATCCCTTGCATCATGGTCAAAAGTTTAAAACTGCACAACGGCAAATCCATATAACGCTAACCTACTTTTGTCACATGCCTTCCAGATTGGTACACATAACTGTTCCGTCTGTGGAAGAGACCCTCCCAAACTATTCGTTTTAATGGTCTTCATGTGTCATCAGAAATAACCGCGTTGTCGGGGGGTACATTGTGATTCTTACGCCTCAGCTCAGAAGGTAATTCCAAAGACCAGTTAGCCACGTGCAATTTAGAATTGCCCCCTTCATGAGAATATGGATGGTAGCTGGATAGGCAACCACGAAAACGGAGAAAATACTGGCATACGGAGTGGGAACCCAATGTATTTCCAGGCAGATATTTTGTAATATGTCAATGTCGGATTGAACAACCTGCTGAAACCGGTTGTGATTTATTAATCTAGAGGTTTCTGATATCCTATACAGCCAACATTGGTTGCATTCGCTTACCATTCGTTACCAACTATGCAAGAAAGCTTCAATGAAAAGTAGCACATAGGCCATAAGAACATATGTGAAGTCACAAATACCCTCAAACAGACAACACGAGGACCCTATCCACATACTCTTCTCAAGATACTATGTCCCTCCAACTACTTTCAAGTTTTTTACGTATAGACGCACTAGGCCAACAGCATCGTAATCATTATCATCATCTTCATGATTTGCTTATAGGGAAAGCTGCTGAAATTATTTGCAGGATGAAGCGGTCACTGTAGATAATCTTCACTAAATCAAATTAGATGAGGGTACTTTTAAGGAATATTTGAATACATTTTCATTCGACTGGTAATAAACCCCTGTTCCCTAAATGCTGTTAAATATCTGACATCGGCGGCCATCGCAGCTTGTCCATTTTGAGGACGGTTGCCGTTTAATCAAAATACTCAGTGAGTGTTTGTAAAGCTAAATGATTTATGTCTGGTATCTGTTACGAGCAGACGGATGGCTCAACTGCAACCAAAATGTATGCTGGACAACATTTTCTGGCATTTGGATAGCACGAGATCGCCTAACGTCAACAAACGCAAGTGATCATCGTGAACCAAAGGCAGCTGCACTAAATCCAGTAATAAACATTGGTGCAAAAATTGAATTTGTTGGCACAGCTATAGTAAAAGGGTGGCAGTAGATAACCAAATCAAAC
Source organism: Clonorchis sinensis (assembly GCA_003604175.2). NCBI lineage: Eukaryota > Metazoa > Platyhelminthes > Trematoda > Opisthorchiida > Opisthorchiidae > Clonorchis > Clonorchis sinensis. The sequence goes on from CM030375.1 coordinate 20,460,153, forward strand.
CGCACGCAAAAATATTTCCTATTTGCATGTTCACGTTTGCCTGTTCATTGATGTCATGTCTCCTTAATCTTGTAATAGCTACGAACTGGGATTGTAGTATATAGGACTCTACTTTGAAGTCGGAAGCATCTCGTAACTGGTGATTCGTTTCAGCTACGAATTAGTCCTGCGGTTGGTGAAGACCATCATCTTCCGTGTGTGAGACAATGAATCGAATTGTTAACGCCGATTTGTCGCCCGGATGAATTAACCTCGCGTTGGGAATTACCGGTAGAGTAGGTTTGAAAAATTAGCCGAAAGTCGCCTTCGTGCGTCTTATTTGAGTCATAACATAGAAAAATAAGAAATAAATTGCCATTTCTAAACATGGGCAAAATACTGCTATCTGACACTGTAAGTGTATCGCTCGTTGTGGGATATTTGGCCTACTAATTTCTATATGGACATTCAACTCAGTGTACTTTAGAAATCTAGGACTGAAACCCTAAACGTAGCATCGCCACATATCACACGGTTCTTTGTGCACGATGGCCACTGGTCAGAAGACCTAAACCTGAATGTGTTCAATCCTGCCTTGTAACATCATAATCCTCATCCTCAGTGACAGCGCAACATCAAGCTTCAAACACTGATGCCTCACTTTTCAAATACGATAAGTTATTTGGAATCAAGTAACGAACAAAAGAAAACGATGGAGAAGGGGCTTGGTGCTAGTCCATCACAATCGTTCCGAGATGCCTTCACAACATGATACTCATTCAGGCAATCTGGATAGCAGGTAACAACGAGAACATTCTAGACATACATCAGCAACCAAACACATGAGAAAATCCGAGCTATATACTGGAGGGCAGGTCACATTAACAGCTCCTACATGTTACTGTAGATTTCAGCTTTGTTAGCTGAGCCGAAGATTGACCACTGCTCTGCATGCGCCCGTTTGAATTAGGCACAAGCAGAAGCACTTTACTTTGGACCACTCATGACCGAACAACTGCATTTTCTGCAGCGGGTCATATTCTACGATTGCAGTCCTCATTGCACAGAGAACCATTCGTTTCTTAATGGTCTTGCTGCATGTTCACCGGCATCCTCTTGCACCTATATGGTTCTGAGACAACGACTCGACGACTTGAAGAAATCTGAGTTTCGCTGCTCTCAACTGCGCATCTCAAAGCCGTACCACAGGCAGTCTATAGTTTAAACTTCAACAACCGTCCACCGAAATTCATGGCCGCTCTTCAGGCACGGATATCCCCAGTTCAAAAGGCCGTATAGGCAGACTGAGATGTGTCACATGTGTCACACTACTTTCGGAGTTAATACAACTTCCGATTGTATATGACACTTCACTACTACGAGCATCTTTGCTTGGGTTGTTAGTGGAGTATTTAAATTGTACATGTGCATAGCTTGAGCTTGTGCTCAGTCTCATACAATGGGAGGGGTTCACTTGGGACGATTTATCCAAAGTCAGGTGCAAAATGTTCAAATTTGAAGAAAAGAACGAGGTTATTTTTACATTTCAGTTAAACAGGGTTACAGTCAGCAGATGTGCTCAACTCAGGTTCGAGGAGATTCTTTGTCGTTCATTCTTTCATTCATCGCTAAAATAACGCTTAAAATAACGAGCAACATCAGTGTCACTAAGTCATTTCTGCAGGAGGAATTCGAAAAGCCCCGCGGATACTCTTCTACGCCCGACATTCTGTTGATGTAAAAAAATTACGTTCACAAAGTTTCATGTTCCCCGAAAAGCAAGCTTGATGATATCTCTGGGCCAGTCACCTGGAACTAGAAGTGTTAGAAGTTTGGGTAGTGTATCCGGGAACGGCTCTCTGATACTTCCCGGAGTATGGAGATTTGGTCCATTTTTCAAACAGCAGACAGGAATATAGATTACTAATCTCCTGTGAGTGCTTCATGGGCTCAGGTCGAGCAAACTACGCACTTCAGTGATACACTTTTCCTCGGGGCTCATTATGCGCAGCACCATGAGAACCTGAGTTGACTACATCGCTGACTGAGTGTATACCTATGAGGTCAACTGACAACTGCGTTTAAATTGCTTATGTCTTCCCAACGGATGCAAGGTTTCACGTCATACCCTGTGCATTCTTCGAGATCCTCTGGACAGATATACCAGACGGGTTGGAGGCCATCATCATTAGTATTGTTGAAAAATGCCCACCATTTGTATAGTTGTCTGAGTTACCTTATAGCGAAAGCGTTGACCTGCTAGCACTTTCCTCAATCAAATAGACTCTGATAACTTTGTAAGAATCTACTCAATCAGGTATCCTAGATCCCTTATGGACACAGACTAAGCGAACGTTCTCACGACACCTTGGACCATCCAGGGAACATCTGTTAACAGTCATACTGCTTTACTCATGGTAATTGAGCGGTGCTACGTCACACTCGAGTGCAACATTTGCACCGTTACTGTGGTAGGCATTATGGTGGCATCCAAACTGGTGGAAAGGGACGTTCACCTAAGCACTGCCAAACACAATATTTTCAACGTACTGGGTAAGTACAGCACGACAGACAAGCGAATTTGTGATCCCGATGATTCTCCCCATTACGTGTTTAGAAGTAAATGCTTCGCCCAAGGGTTTCAGATAACTAGAGGTGGCTAGGTATTTTGATCGTGAGAATCGAAGCAGTACAGACATATTGTTGAGGGAACCCATTTAAGAATGATGTGCAGTGGCTCACATTCTCGGGGAATTGAGAAACTCGCAGATATGGTGACGACGTAGTCAACTTCGTTATTTTTGCCCCAATTGCCAAAACGTTAGCAGCTGCCCAGCACAAACGAACTATACTACCAAAACTTGAGTGGATAAAACGGTAACTCGAAGTCGTTAGACGAGGATTCTCTCTCGGATTTTTACAGAAAACTTGATGTCACCTTCTGAGATGCTGTAAACTAGGGTGAATACCGATACAAACGATGAAGCTGATATCGATTTCTTGGTCTGTTACAATTTCCTCAAAAAGCAACCCCATGCGAAGTCACAATCATATCATTTAGCGAGTTTTTTGTTTCCACACATTTCATTATCCAGCATGCCGGCTATCTGGATGAGGGTAACGCAAGCTGGTGTTTTAATACCTATCGGGAACTGGTGAAACAGTCATTAGTGAGATCCAGCTATTTCTTTGGCAGCGGATTCCTAACCTTAATGTGTGCATGTATGCTGGGGGCGACGCGAGTCCAATGCACTACACAACAAGCAACAATCTAATTAGTTGATCTAAGGTCCTGCAAGGTCAACCAATTTACAATTGGATAATCCTCTGGTAATCTTTCGATAATGCCGTAATGGTGAGTACTTATTTCCCAGTGACCATAAGTGCAACAGATTGGGCACGATAAATCAAATCTCGTAGGCAATTCTCAGTGAAATAACTTATATTCTCTTGTCGGTTGAGCTGACTGAGAGTTGTGAGTGATCTGTGAGAAACCAACAGTGTAGGTGGCCAGAGAAAAGCGCCTTCATTTTTATTGTTCCTCGGATAAGCTATGTGACATCATAGAATTCCAGCTCATCTGATGAATCCTCGTAATACCATGTCATGTAAATAAGCGTCCAACGTCCTTTCACTCATCTGTTTGATGCGGATAGAGACGGGCAAGTCTACATAAGATCACTTTCTACGTTCAAATCAGCCACGTAAAAATCAAAATGTAAATTGGCCTAACAATAGCTAGTCGACGCTTATCGACTCGTTATACAAGGTGCATGAGTTGACCAATTTGGGAGTTTGAAATGTTTCTTTCCTTCGTTGATATTTTCCGTGAACACTACCCAGCTAAGCTTTGCCGTCCAAAGTGGGACTGGGAACATTTCAGTTCATTATCACACAAAAATACCAAAAGTGACATTTTTATTTCGAAATTCTCTCAAGTCTATTCTCTTCTCATGGCTGTCCGGTTTTAACGTTAGCCTGTCACCTTAGATGTTTGTATTCCTGCAGTAATTGATGTTGACTTAAATAATTAGACAAAAGGTGCAACCATCGACTGCCCAAAAACGGGTGATTTAGATCGGTGAGTGATTGGATGAAACGCAAGACTTCTTTCGGTTATACACAGAGCGTTTATTAAATTAGTGAGAATCCCGTGGGTAGAACGATCTTACAACAGTTGTTGCTGTTACCCACTTATATGAGTCAAGTCAGAAGCCAAGTGTCTGGAATCCAGGTTTCGAAGAGAGATAAAACAGCTTCACTAATAATACTAAGCAACTTGCCAGTGATGTATTAGACTGTGTTAACCGCGGTTTGAAGAGGGTATGGTAAACCCTCATTGGTCGAAGCGAACCGCGTACCTGGCTAGAGTGCCCGATTGCTATCACACTTTCTAAGAAGCGAATGGACTATCCAAAGTTTATGTGTGAACCTTTTTATGACTAGCTCAGTACAACTGCATAGTTCAAACGTTCTTTATTTTTGTCACCAAAACTGGCTGTTTTCTTGACCCGATCAACTGCATACTACTGATGGTAGATGTAAATACTTAACGGAAAGTAATATAGCAGAGACTATTCAACATACGGCTTGCGGCACTGGATGGCCGGATGAACATATGTTACTCATGGATTTTCTCTCCGGAGTGATCAGTGCACACCCCTTTCGCAATAATATTTTTGAAGAACCACCTACGCCGATCATACATAATGCATACACTACTTGAAGTGTCCCGTCGCCAAATACGTGCAACATCCCATTTAGTCGATGAGATCACTGGCGTAATGAGTTACGTTCTTTCTAATATGCTCACCTGGCGTTGTGATCCCTTGCTGTTTAGCTGGCATTTGAACTTCCACATCTTCCACATCATAACGACTTTTCAGTACTGAGCACGGATTTTACAGACTGTGTACCAACCAAGAAGAATGGAAGAAGGAATCCATCTCTGATGTTTATAATGGTGCTTACTTGAACCCTGTGAAGACCAACCAGAGAGGAACGCCATTGCGATAACCAAATGGCTTCATATTAGGCTTTATCGTCACACGGAAAACAGTTGGCTGGGGATTTCTCCAGTCTGCCCTTACAAGCAAAATACAAGAACAGCAGCCACACTAACTTAATAGTTTTCAGATTACTAGCATGGTTCGTGAAAAGCTAGGACCTTCCTGGGTCATTTGAGTGCACCAAACACCTCAGTTGTAAACGCCTACGTCACGGCCGGGCTGACATCATTTATATGTCCATGCGTCATTGGTCGTACGCTAGGGTGTAGTGTCTGTGTATTAATGTAAATTGGTCTCTTCCTGACCGACATTCATTTACTTTTTAATGTTCTGTTTCGTAGGAAGCGAAGCAAATACTCACCTGTACAAACACAAAACTACCCTCGCGCAACATCTTTCGCGCTTATTATGCCAGATCGATTACTGATGAAATTCTACAACGAAAGGGCTTTCTTTACAGGAGAAAATTGCAAATTGCTGGCTATCGAAATTCCTATTCATGGTTGCAAATACAGGCATAAGTTTGTCAAGAAAGTATTTCAGTGCCTTATTTATAACTGTAACTCGCCTCCATTGGCTACTGGCCAAAGTAGAATTTTTCCTGTTGTATACACATTCAGGGATAAAAAATGAGGAGTATTCACATAAGATTCTTCTGTTCAAAGCAACTTAATGCATATAAGGTAAGGCGAGCAAATCCGATTGTCAACAGAATTGCAATCGCCACTGGTTTTTTTTCAGGAAAGTAGAATTCGAGGGGAACACAACCAGACGGAATGCGCTGCGTCGTTTAGATGAATTGTGCAAGGAGGTCAGTAGTTTTAAAATAGTTGATGTCTTCTTTGCCGATGCATCGTCCGCGACACCCGTACCTCCAAATAAACTGCTTGTGACTAAGTTAATTTATCAAAGCTTTGTACAGTGCAGATGAAAATATAATCCGTTCACGTAGAATTGTTGGTCATATGTTTTGTATACAATTGGAAAAACCGCGTCTTTCGCTCACTTTCACATCGTTTGTGTGTGCAACGTCTTGCTGCTTGCAGTTTGATCCATCATCGTTGCTTATTTTTTGAAAATCAGTGAAACTAAAACCAGCATCATGCTATTTGTCGTTTATTTTTGGAGAGCGTGATCACAAACGCAAATGCAAGTGATAGATTTGGTATGATTACAAGAAAATATTAGACAAAATGAGGTGTGCACTGATTTCAACGCAGCAAGTGACTTCTCGGCCTAATATTGGTGGCGTCACTCCGTCATTGCTGTCCTATCAGGCTGCTAAGACGGAAAATCCCGGTAGTTAGTTGTTATAATAAGTTCCTGATTTCTTCGGACTTTTCGGCACGTCGATGTGTACAGGGAGTTCCTAAAGACGTCTCATGCACAACGTTTAATCTCACAGGAATCTCATAGGAATGCTTGCTCCCTGTATTTATATTTGCTTTCTCACTCAGTGGGATATTCTTAAGTACGATAAATATTGTTTACAACTCAATAGGTCAAGCAGCTGCTAACAAAAACTTTTCTGACCTGAAGCACAACAACATTTTGTCCTTAACGAAGAAAGAAAGGTCCAGATACCTCCGAACTAAGTATTCAAATTCATCATATCATCATATCCCACAAATCTCAAAATCATCCTTTTAAACATGCAGCCACCGATCGCGCTACTTTCAATCCAAGGATTGTAGAATCATCGATGAATTTGGAAAAGCCAAACTGAGTGATGCGGAGAATCACCGGCCAATGACTGTAAAATTTTAAACGTTACCGATGAAATACGGTGGTGCATGTACAAATATATATATATATATACGCAAAGGAAAAAACCTCAACTAGCGAATGCCTTCGTTCAAATTTTGCACGAACTGATGCAAGTTCAAAGATGCGATTAAAGTCTTGGAAAAACTCTATGGTGACGGCCATTCGATCTGAATTAACAAACGACTTGTGGGCACTGCACGCAACTGGTCAAATTCTTGGGTAAAGTGTTCGTCAAAATCGGTTCAATATGCCAATGCTCAAAATTCATGGGAACTTACAGGTGCATATTTTACCTATGAAATGAACGTTGGAAATGTTGAGCTCACTCAAGGGGAGGGTTTGACTGAGAGAAAAGAAGTGTGGAGAAGTGCCAGAGTTTGTGAAGCTTTTTGCACATCTTGGAAGTTTTATTAGCTCAGACTCAAGTGTGACAGGTGGGATCAGGCGTCTTCTGGGATTTGCTAATCTGATGCAGCTACTTAACCAAAGTGTCTAAGGCGTAGATATCTCTGAATACTTTCGTTGAGCCAGCACTAAATCCATTTTCCATCCGCTATTATTCTTTTTTCGCAATAAGTCTTTCAAATAAATTATGGCTTCATATTGTCGAAGCCTTAGTGTTTGGACATTGAAGTTGCGCCTTTACTCCTGCTGATGGTTATGATACTCCAAAGGCACGCGTCCAAAGGCAGTCTTCGTTGTTCTGCCTGATGGCAAACACACACAGAAGATACTCGCTGTGGATGAATACTAAGGCGAGCTTTCCTGCCTTGTTTGTACTGAGCACGGTTGGTCAAGCACCATAACAGAAATCAGAGCGTTGCTATCATTCGAAGTTCCTATGTCCGCAGTACGCCTACAGCTTGAAACTGCCCCACTCGCACACTACGTTGAGTTGACCAGAAGTATTTTGTATACATCTATAAACGGCACTTTATTTCTTACATTCCTATGCGATGACGCAAACCAAACACACACAAACAACTTGCGACTCATCGCTGAATATAGTACTTATCGAGATATCCTAATTCGGCGTTAATCACTAAGGTTGACAAATCAGGCTTAATCTTTCGGTTAACGTAACCATGATTAGTGAATGTTGGTCTTCACTGGCCGGTGGAACGTTTTGTGTCGATGAATAGCGCATTCCGAAATTGGCGGCTGCACGTAATGCGTCACATATTTTCGCCTGATATGCACATTTTCGTGCGTATTAATTGCATTGAAAATGGCGCTTCCTTAATATTTACAACCATAGGAGTTCATTAGATGGCAGAAAAACGATGAGGTCATATTCAAACGTAAAGCACTTACAATGGAGTTTCCGTCTTGTAAGTGCATTCGGTCTATGCCAAAAACTCGAGAGCCGCTGCACAACTGTCCCGTCCTTATTAAGAATCATCAGCATTGCTCATCATACGAAATTCCGGACGGACTGGATTTCATGACCTGCCGTTCAGCAGTTTGAACACTTAGATGTTAGACTACAAGCGGCTGATCTTCGGTGTGGTTAAATTGCATTTATACACGATATGACACCACACATTCTTCATGTGAATGAGGGATACTTTTAGGGAATGAGGCTCGTTGGTATTATGTAACTAACGTGGATATGGCACCACTATTGATGTCGTCAGCTTCCCGCTAGTTTCACGAGGTTCCAGCCGAATGGCCCACAGCATAAAATGGACTTACCAACATTTTGCGTGAACCGGGCACATTACACGGCGCAATTCACGCATTGTTCTGACGAACATCCTGGCCCAGATTTGCTGCTTGTTTGTAACCTCCTCACAAAATGTGACTGCGTTATTCCATAGCCGACCTCATTTTAGCTTTTAATTTTATGTGGGTACATCAGCTAAGAACTGAGCTGGTAGACCAGGTTTCAAGTGCCTAATCTGACAAGTCCAGATTCACTTTTTGATGTCTTTAAATTATTCATGATCTACTTTAGCACTCTTTGGATTACCGGTCAAATTAGGCGCTGTTTAAAACATTTTTGCATACTGTCGCTCAAAAGCAGAGTGGTTTGGCTATTAGGAACGTGTGGAGCGCCAGTGTTTCCTAGATGTTGAATGCAAGAAACTTCCAAATTTGTAATTACACCGGTATGCAAAGAGCCCTAAAGGCCACACATTTCACATGTCTTGACAGACATGTGACGTGACAAAGACAGTCACGTAGACTGGCATTTCCAGAAATCGATGGTGGAGTAGATTTCTGTCCGATTCCCGAGCCAACTCACTGGATTTTTAGCTCCCACCACATTCAAACTTTCGAACCTCTAAAAAGCCACTACTTTTAACATCGCATGTTTTTATTTACCCACCTAATAGTTCTTAAATATTCTGTACGCTGAAAACACAGCGAGTATGTGCACACGACTTACTCAAATTGATCTGTATCTATTGTTACCTGTTCGCAGGAACGTTTGTAATTACCCATCATACGGTCATCCAGTTCTTTTTCGCCAGGTGCATGAACTTCGCCATTCAAATATATAAAATACAGGTATTATGGAGAACGACAATTTCGACGAAATGTTTGCTACGTTGCAGGGAGAATCAATAAGATGTAGCAAAATTTTCTTGGAGACAGCTCACCAAAACAGTTGGGGCTCAAGCTTCAACAGACTTCACTTTCACGTCAGTGTAGTGCCAAGAACTATCCACGAGGTGCGCCGCATTATGGACGTCCACAGTAAGATAGCATACATGTCGTTTGTCTCAAACATACTCATAATTGATCTAATCCATGTGTAGATCCCGTCATTCGAAGAACTCTGCGTTGGACCATCCGAGGCAGCATGAGCATATAAAACAGCCGAAAATGAAAATTAGAGTAGAGAAACTCCGAGCTCTGCTTTGTTATCAGTGCTGTTCTGGTGAGCTCCATCACCGCCGGGGTGCTTTCGTCTTGGTTTCCGAATAAGCACATAAAGGCATTTTAGTGTTTCCATTCCAAACCATCTCTCATATCATGCAATAATATCTAGAAATCTATCGTCAAGTCCATGCGCTCTGCTCGGAGGCAGGATCATCAATCGGAAGAAGGTTGTAAACACTGAAGTTTTCGAACCAGCGGCTACAAAAATAGGGGATTCTAGGTGGGGGGGAAGCTGTTACTTCTGTTGGAAACCACACTGATGGCAGAAGCTTACTTAGGTGGTCTCTTGTTCGGTTGCCGTTTCGGGAATTTTCGTAGCAAACTTTACGTCATCAATGGCTGTAAAACGTGCATAGTTTGGTTGAGACGCGGGTCCGCTGGTGTGTAAGAACGTCAGCAGCGCAACAGAATACCTGCCAAGTGAGATAGTTCCGACGTCAACAACTCAGCCAATGCGGGAAGGTCGAAACTGAATCGCTGACCTCAACGAACAAACTAGTGATCACATTACGAATCCCCGTTTAATACAATGCACGTCCGTTTGAGTGCCCACGCCTTGCGATTCTCAAACTGACATCTCTGTCCACCTGGGATGAATTCTAAAACAAGTTTGGACACACAGTAAATAAGAAAAACGAACAAATCCGAATTCAATCTGCGAGCTCAGGAACCAGTATTCCTTTTTACTTACGAGATTACGCAAGCAGATTATCCTTTTCGGCGGTTTGAAGTTCACGGAAGACACTTTATTCTACCGAAAAGTTAAGCTTGAAGTTAACAAGCCAACCTGCATCCATTCATTTTGCTCTGGATGTTCAACATTACTTCATGAACAGTAATTTCGTAAAGAGGACAAAGTTCGCCTGCTATGGCCGTCCTGAAAGGATTCTTACGAAAATTCTTACAGAAATATTACGCTTATACAGAGGTAAAATGGACGTGGGGAAAAATTGGACTCATTTCAAAGGTCGCTCAAACTGGACATTGCGATCAGAGTTGTGAAAATTAGAATGGACACCAAATATTCCCAATGACAAGTACCTCCTCCAATAAATATTGGACTTAAGCTTGTTGTTCTCTGGCCAGTAAAGCTAGAGCTATACAGCTATGCAGCTCTACCCTGTTGGTTTCTAAAAGTTCGAGTTTTTTCACGACTGTCGCATGTACACCCATCCAAACTAACTTGACTAGAGAATGTGAGAATGTTGGCCCGTTTTAATTTGCGAATTGGAAATGGGCTTGTTCATGAACATTTTTCATCTAATCAACATCTTTATAAAAGGCCTATAATTGTTCTTGTGGCCATTGCATTTTACTGCCCTTATGGACACTGGCAGAGAAGTGCAGACTGCTTACAATTTATTCATAGGCGATGTTGTTCTCTAATTTGGAAACCCGTGTGATTGTCCATCGGCCAGTCGGTAGACCTTATGAGAACTTGGGAAAACAACTGATGCTACTAGTATTTGTATAAAGAAGGGAGTTTCATTTTCATAAAGCCGCATTCCTCACAATCGATTCCATAGGGAACACACCTGAGCTTATTAGGTATCATCCGGCAAATTCTCTGCAAATACGCATGGCCCCATGGGCGTTGCTGTTGACCTCGTTGTCTTCATTAGGGCAGCCTTGTTTACCAGTTAACTAACTGTGATCCATTCGACGTTTGCTAAATAATAGCTTTGTAATCCTCCACAATTATTAAAAACCACCTTGTGTTACCTTTAGCCAAGGGGGCTGCGCTATGGATAACACCGAGTAAAAAGTCAACAGCTATGCTGAGGGGGACCCTGCAGTTTGTTGACAAACCATTGCATTGGCTCAAAATCCTTACGCCTTTTATCGTTTGCATCCATATGCCCTACGACTTATGCTACCTCAGGAGGTAGCAAAAAAGACAACCAGATAGACTTTACCTTTTCAAATTCCCAAACCGAAGTCGCATTCGAAGAATGATAAGTCTTAAAATCCTTGAACTGTGATGAGTTTGGCGGGTTTGTGTCCCAGTCATATATCTAGGGCGACTGTGACGGAGCCATCGTTTATGCACACAAACGATGGACATTGTCGACCGGCATATCAACTGTACAAGACTTTTCTATTGATGTTTCAATCATTTTATATTCACATTCGATAATCTGGAGAAGTCCTAAATGGAATTTCGCCCTCGAAAACTATGCACTTTGAAGACACTTTTAATCAGGCATTCACTTCAAAATGCTACCTGAGAAAACGAGTAGACATAACAGTTATGCGCACCTAAAAGTACGCAAGTTATCGTAGGCCAAAAGTAAACTCTGCAGAAATATCTTGTCCCATTTAACCAAACTGCGCGCCGCAATACCAATATGCATTCAAATTTTAACGCCTGGTGTTTGAACATTTTTGCGTCTTGGTGCAGCCCCTCACAACTTACTTGTGTACAACGTCAACTACAAGCTGGTGTAAGGTTACTTGAGTTTCCGTTACACGGAAACGATCAGTCTAATTTGATTTAAGAAACAGGTTGTGTCCAGTTTGTGTTGACAACGTGGTGAGTTATAGTCCTAACGTGATCGACTAACTAACGCTCCAAGACCACCTGTTAACCCGGAGTCTACCGTGACGGTTACGCGAGGTCAATGGCGGTAAGGTCATTTGGTTTCTTGTTCATCCTTGATACACAATCACTTGCGATATCAACATAGGTCAAACATGCGCAATCAGGTCGGGGCACAATCTGCTGCGTGATTTAACAAACAACACCTGCACATATGTACATTTTCATAAGTGATAGGTACATACTGACAAGAAGAGACTGAGAAAAGGTTCGATTTAATCAACCTGTGTCCTGAGTTTCAAAACCACCTAGAGGAGTTGGCCTACGTCTGTCTCACCAAACTCTGTTCGGTTAAGCCACGGGTACTTGACCATGGTGCTGCACTGCCAAAAATTTTGGCCCAATTTTTTGTGGAATAAATCTCAAGTCTGAATGCCGCCTTTCCAACACAATGCCAGCCAGTGAACCCCCTTTGGCCATTGAAGTAGCTGTCTCCACCAGAAACCACGAACCCTGCCGATTCTACCAATGGGTCACCGACATGTGTTCCAATGGCAGTGGCCCGGAGACAAATCCCTCTATTGAGACGGAATTGTAATGCCTGACTGAGGCATAATCCCATTATACCACCCTCCTCCTCTTAACTTGGCTGGGTGAAGCATACACTTTGCAGATGACATTAGACAGCTTACGTCATGAGCCTCTTTGACTCAGAAGAACTGACAATCCACACACTTGCCCAAAAGATTGGATATAATGCGTGAGACGCAGTTACATCTAGTCTATTATTACTACATATCCCACGTTGGTTTAAGCATAGAATAATCGAATTTGAAATTCGGATTACCCATCCCAAAGATGGTTGCCTTTAAATTTAACTTCACGACTATACCTGCTCTTTTCTACAAGCAACTAGGTTTGGGATTTCGGAGTGCTCATAAAATCACTGTTGTTTCTAATATCTTTACTTGAAGCACAAGGCTGCCTGAAAGGTCCGCAATTCTGCTGGTGAGGTGCGAAGTTAATTTACAACATACATGTTTTCTTACCGAAACAATTTCCCAAGTTACCTTTTGACTAACGTTACTCTATCTTTGCCTTCAAATATTCCATAGGTCGACTTTGTTTCCTCAAGTGTTTTCAGTAGTCTCTCCTGCGCCTTCAAAAGATTAAAACCTTGTTTGTTCAGACGGATAAAGATGCTTGACCATGCGCTTCACAGCCCATGGGTATCGCACAAAACGCTTGAAAATTTCCCCCACCCAATCTCCCTGAACTCAATTTCATAAATTTAAATGTCCCTCACAATCCTGCCTGCTATTCATTGACATTTTATTATTATCGCATCACCCCATTCTATCTCATCCATTAAAACCTTGCGTTGCACAAACTATGAACATGTTCTTGGTTCCTCAAATGAACCGTATTATCATTTGTTTAAATTCACATTTTTGGCACTTCTCGAACTGGATTCTCACGCTTAATGCTCGTCTTCGTGTCTGTCGTTGGTCTAACTGTGTCGGTCGATAACTGTCAAGGTTTCTTGTACAATAATTGATTTATCGATGTTTTGTCGTATAGTACAGCACATTTTCGTCGGGATCACTTTCATTTTGTATTTGGATCCATTCCTTGGTGCTCGTTGCTCGACTAATCGGTTTTGTCCCTTACACCATGTACGAAGCCAAGTGCTTGGATTCAAGGCAACATCCTCACCATCTGAAATGTATTTCGCCGTGCTTTCATATCCAGCAGGTGATCAGTGATGATTACCTGTTCTGTTTATTCACAGACTGTTTTTTGCTGAGATTTTTTCTGAAAAGTTGGATAATAAATCCTAAAACTTTTAAATCCTCATTTGCATACCCATGGCGGTTAAATGTTTTTGTTCCGTGTTGAATTCAGATAAACTTAGGACTACCTATATAAGAGCTTGACTGAACTCAGCATATGGCGGTATGTAACCAATTGAGGAACATACATCCAGGTAATGTTTCTGACGAACAATATGTTATCTATTTGTTAGAATATTGGGTTCACTTTGAGCGCTTTTCTATACAAATTCATTGTCAAACGTGGTCTGGGCAACAGCCATCTGAAATGGCCATCGCAACAAATACTATTCTTTACTATTCTTTATTAGTTAATACCATATTAAAAATAGTTTCTAAAACGTTTTAGCTAATAGTTGACCACTTCCATAAAGACTCATTAAATACAAAACGATTTGCTGACAAGAGGCATCTCCCTCGGAATAATTGTGGCTTTTCGAAAATGTACAGGTTGGAATACGCAAGTGATATGTCGATCACAGAACGCTGACTTACACAGGGGAACGTACTCCTTAAATAATTTGTTCATCTCAGAATCTGTAGTGAACGCAAATGTCACATACAATCACAAACTTTCCCCTAAGTGCATGACATCCATTTTAGTATACTCACACTAAACAAACTATCTCACCATACCAATGAATATTTCTTAGGCTTAGTTAGTTATTTAGTCTTAGACATGGACACAGTACACTTTGCAACAGCCATTCAAGGCTCCACCCTCGACTGAAAGGATGCGAATACAAACGACAACAATGATTATGGTGGTCCAGAAAATCACCATTGCTGTCACTGTTTGTGACACAACGTCTTCGGGATAAATTACATTCTTTGGCAGAATGCCGGGATAGAAAAATCGCTAGTCCGTGCTAGCCTAGATGGTGGAATCAAGAACCTGAATCCGGACGCACTTTTGAAAATACCATATGAACGAAGGAGGAGCAAGCGCGACAAATAGCTGGAGTATCTACCTCAGACGAAATCGGTGGCTGAGGAATCCTTGAACAGAGGACATGGAATGTCATCAGGATCAGGGGCACGATGACGCTTGAATAGACGTATGAACCTGGACACTTCTGTTGCTGAAGGGTGTTCCACACTCACAGTCTCCTTTTGGGAGTAAGATGGCTGAGTGGATAGAGCGTGAATTTACTGACCGGAAGGTCCGTGCTTTGAACCGGACCGCTGCCTCTCGACTTCGCCTGTCTAGGCTTGGACAACCTGGCAGTATCTCAGCCCTCATGCTCCATTCTGGTTGCACGGCATTTAGACACCGATAGGGTGCTACAGCTACACCTTTCTGTTGAAGGCGAACAGGTCTCCAACTGAATTGTTCTTCGAAGTACCGTGCCCAGCGGTTGGACGTTCTCCTTTGATCGACTTCAGAGAGCCAGTTCGATCCCTGATACTTTTGGTCACAAGAGGCACCCGAAGACCGATCGAACAAATCAAATTTGAAAGCTTGTGGTTATTTCCAGCAGCTTTTGCTTTTACTGTTCCTCCGGCTTTTCACATTCACTAAATTGCCCTGTCCGCGCGGGTAGTCGATTTATCCTGGCCTAGGCCGATGCGTCGAGCTATGCTGGGGTTTGGGTGCAACCAGGAGGAATCTCTAGCCGGGCATTCAGCGCAGCCATGGTCCTCCCAGAGATACCATGTTTATATGATGCTGGTTGGATTGTAGCACAGACAAGTGTCGGTATTTAATGGTGCTTTTGGATAACGAAGCATGGTAGCTCAGCGGTTGATATGCGAACTTACCGCAAAGTCGGTCGGTTTGAACCCAGCGTGGGCATCTCGACTGCTGCTGTCTAGGGTTGGGTGACCTTGTATTGGCTCAGCCCTCGTGTCGTCTTTCGTGTGATGTGGCTGCAGACGTATTATGTTATTACTTATTTTGAGTCATTCGGCAGGCGTTGGAGGAGCCGACTTTGATAGGTTTGTTTGGTTTCTGGGTCCACGAGCTTTTCGATGGATAAGCGAGGTCTTCAGGTTTTGCGTTGACCTGAAAAACGCAATAAAAGCAGTAGCGGACAAGTGCATAGACGAAGTCCACGCATGTATTTTAGAAGAAGCGTTCGACATTGATTCACCCTCGGCAGTAGTAACTGGTGGCAAGCTGATCCGTTTGGATTTGGATCTGGTTGGGGAGCACCACGTTGTCAAGTGACTTCCGCCGTTTCGGAATTTGGTATTTGTGATGGATATGATTGATACTCTATTCACTGCTCTATTCATTATCCTCTTGTTTTATTATTCCAAGTGATTTACATATACGCCAATTCGCATACACACGTGCTACGTGCTACGGTGTGCTGAATTCTGAATTACTATTTCCTATTGTTATACCGATATACGTGCTAAATTCAATTATCACACTATTGTAAAGCAACAGTTTGTGATTGGCACGCATCTGAAGCCATGGTTCTCCGTGAGCCCCGTGCCTCACCAGGTACAACCAAATTGGCATCAGGAACGCTTAGTCTACCTACGTCAACTTTTTTGTCACCAGCAATCACTACGATCCTGAGCTTTTTGTTTGTGGTTTAAAGGCACTTAGAATGTCATGGGTACGGTCCTTGACAGAATTAAACTACAGAACATCAGGGCGCAGAGGGACCAATAAGCTAGGAGCAATGCATCTTTCTTTCTGGAGTTCCTTTCATGCACGCTGACGAACGAGCCGCATAGAGGCAGCCATCGACGCATATCTAATCGATTGGGGATGCTTTCGCTCGATCCCTCAACACAATTTTTACCCTGTGATATCCAGTTCTAGTGGCCGAAACCTGAGAGAAAGGACAGCTTAATTACAGTACCCGCAGCCTGTATCCTTGTTTCTGACAGACGACATACATCAATGCAGGTGGATACAGTATACGAACGAGAGCCATCTGTTCTTCTGCTTGTTCCAGTGTGCTAAAATTAAAGGGAGCCCAGCAGACCTGCTTTCAGGATCTGAAAACAGACTTCAGGGTTTTCAGGGTATTTACTGAGGTCGGATACACATAAGTTGCGTGATGCGTGACAAACATACATGCCAATAAAAATGATGGGACCAGTGGAGACTGTATTCAAATTGAGGTATGGTGGGGGTAAGGTAGAAGAGAGAATGTTGGAAAATCTAAGAAGGAAGGCGTCATAAATGGCATGCCTTACCATAGTAAGCAGCCAGTAAGGCGACCCAGCTGATGACACCATCCGACGGCTGATGTGGCATGATAATGTTTTTGTTTGTTACAGTCGTTTTTGTTCGTGGGTTGAAATACTGTCAGGCCGCCCACACTCGAACTTGAAAACAATCTGGGTCCTCGACCAAAGCCATTGGTTCAATAATTGACCATAAATCAGCGGCATTTGGCGGCAATTACCCGTGAGTTACTACTCTTAAAGAAGAAGTTGCAACGCGCATCGACCCCCAACCTGATGGACCAGGAGTATGTGTTCATCAGACCTATATCCACCGACCAGTCTAAAATGAGAAACTCTGCGGGTGTCAAAGTTAGCCCTCCTCCAGTATAGCTCAGTGAGTCAGGTACGTAAACCGTCACATCGCAGTAAGATCAAGTCATTTTTCAGTGGCGTGGACGATGAGTTGAATGGCGTGTTCCTAGTAGAAACCGAATGGACTCAAGTGTCTACACAATGCCCCTGATCGAAGCCCACTAGCACATTCCAAAATCGACTCTATTTTTGTCTCGGAGCTTTCCACTGCTAGATTATTGCTACATGGTCCAAGTAATTCCACGATTGTTTCACGGTTGCTGGCCTCCAAGTCACACGATGTGAGCACTTTAGCTGGATGGTTATGCTTGCTGGAAATAGATGATGTTCGATAAATAACTGAATAATTCGCAGGGCATAGTTGGTCAGCCTGATCATTCGTATGACCTGTCAGAACCACGATATCCGTACGTCTCGACGACCGGAGTGGCAGACGACGAATTTCGATAGAAGCTGCAGATAAACTTCATAGCTGGCTTCTGTCGGAGCGTATGCTGGCACCACAAACTGATAACGATTACCACATCGAAATGCACTGATCTTGATTAATTCGTTCAAACTAAGAGCGCAAAGACGACTGTTTACTGGAATCCATTCAGCCCTGAGGCTAAGCATACATCTTACTTCGTAGATATCATGATTCATTGCATCAGGATCACCAGACACCCAAAGAGTAAAGCGCAGTTAATCTGGGTTTATGCCGAGTGGTTTGAGATGTATGAGCGAATTGGCTTCTTGTTTACGTGGTTCGGAAACAGCATATATCGACCTAAAGGGGAAACAAGGTTTGAGCATCGGATATCTGTTACCTTATTTGACACTGGGCTTTGCGAGACACTCATGTGAGCCCCTAGCTGGACGAAACCGGTCGTAAGCTGTCGAAGAATTCTCAGCAACCTTATGAGTAGTGCATTAAAAGGATTCATTTTGGTCATCAAAATAGTGGGTGCAACTTAGATACAGATCAACGGTTAGGTGATTGGCAGATAAATGACTCAAAAGGACTTTTGTGTGTGAAGTGTGGGACGAGATCAGTGAGCGGATAGTTAAGAGCGACATGCATCCTCCATGCCGAAGAAGGGGGTTGTTTGTGACATTCCACCTTGAGCCTCTGACTCAAAAGTTTGATCCACAAGCGGTGGGAGGCTAAGTTTTTGTTCGGGACCCCTTCCTATAACCTCCCACTCAAAAGACTGAACCGTGACGCGGCGGTTATTAGGGACCCTTTCTAAAGCCAACAGCTCAACAGTCTGACCTAATCGGCCGCAGGGAACTGACCTGGACCAAGGGCACACCAAGTAAGACCTCGGGAGCATCGGATAACAGTGTTGAGATAAGACGCATGGTTTAAACAAGCTATTGTCCTCAGTGCGCAGCTACCCAATTCTTGAATTCCAAAAAGTAGTATGCAATGTGAACAAAGAAATCACGTCATTGCCTCCAACGCTTGGCTATAGATGCAGCCTTCTGTTTTTCGGCGATCGCAACTGTAGCAGCTAGGGCCAGTGTACACACGGCACATGGTTTGTAGCTAACAGACCGAACACGACTGAAATGAAGTAAAGAAACCGGTACACATCAGATTGGAGTAGTATTAATTAAAGGCAAGTGTTTAGGCGCAGAAAGTATACTCTGCATTAGGCGGGATTCAAAACGCATCCCGCTTTATCGTTCAAAGTCAGGTGCTGCCACGTTTGAGGAGCCTATTTTGCGCAAGATTGGCCGAAAGTTCGGGACCCTTGCCGGTCAGGCAGCAAGCCGAGATCTGATTGGTAAAAAATCTGGACTCAATAGCCAATCATGACCCAATTTCGGCTGAATGCCGGTTGCCAATGGCGCATCCACAAGGTGTAACGATTTCCGGAAAGTTGTCGCCGCATACGCTATATATATGAAGCGCAGTACAAGTGTTTTTGAATTTGCTTTGCGTGTTAAAATGCCTTGTGCACCTTTGGTGTTTTTTGACGTAAACGCTAGCTTAAGAGGCTCAAACCGAGAACAAAGCTCAGGAAAAAACCGTGAATATACTTTCAAGTTTCCAATGCCGTAGCAAGTGAAGGGCGAGGTGGCTTAGTGGTTTGAGCGCGCATTTGCTAACCTGGACGTTCCTGCTTCGAACACAAGCGACGCTTCTCGAGTTCCCCCATCTAAGTTTCGGCAAACTGAAAGTATCCCAACGCTCGTTCCTCTTTCGGGTGACCTGGCGGCTAGGGGTCGAAAGGGTGTTACGGCCGAACTATTCATTTTTTGTGCGGTATACTTAATTGATCAACATCATGAACGGGAGATTTTTGGATGTTACCCAACTCCCCCGTTAACATCACCTTAATTTGTAGTTCACCTGCACGCGTAACACATGGCTAACCTACTGTGATGAACATGATTGACACTCTATTCATTGCTCTATTCATTATTCTCTTGTTTTAATATTCCATATGCTGTACACATACGCCAATTCGAATACATACGTGCTACTTGTTGCGCTGCACTGAATTCTGGATTTCTAGTTCGTCTGGTTATACTGATATACGTGCGGAACTTAACTCTCACACTTTGGCGTCGCGATTGGAACAATTCATCATGCCTGCCGAAATGGAACCATTAGATGTTAATTCAACTGCGCGAGACGTAGAAGATTATTTGGAACGGTTCGACATATGGTGTCTCACAAAATCTGATATGGATGACAAGAAACTCACGGCATATTTCCTACATTTCGTTGGCAAGGAGGCGTATACGTTGATCAAGAATTTAGTATATCCTGAATCTCCAATCGATATTTCCTACAATGAATTGAAGAAAAAAGTTCTTCAACACTTCAAACCGATTAACTTCGTAGCAGCCGAAAGAGCTAGGTTCAATATGTTGACCCGCTCCCATTCTCAGTCGGTTCGTGATTTCGTATTGCAGCTGCAGACACAGGCAGCCAAATGTGACTACGGCGCCCAATTGGAAGACCAACTGCGTGATAGGCTCATTGCTGGCATTCAACTGCCCGAATTACAGCAGAAGCTGCTGCTCTGTCCGGATCAGAAATTTCAAACTATTCGGAAAATGTGTGAGCAGTATGAAGATGTCAAGCATGTAACGAAGACTGAGGAAGCAGTGTTGTTAAATTATTCTAAAAGAAATGATTCAAGGATGCAGACGCACAACAAATTCAAACCTCGAACAAATTCTCGTGCCCCAAATCCATCAATACGCCACTTCACAAATCGTAACTCTAATTCGATGGTTCAAAAATTTGGGAAATGTGAATCTTGTGGACGAAACCATTCCAGATATTCATGCCCTCACAGGCAAGCCAAGTGTTTTATCTGTGGTAAAACGGGACACATTCAACTTGTCTGTAAGTCCAAAAAAGTGTGTCACTTAACTTCTGACCCAAATACCGAAGTGAAAGCATTATCTGAAGACATTTCTACCTTATCTCTATCGATTTTGTCCCAGAATTCGTCACATGTTTTTAAAACTTTGATATCCGCTTCTGGTCAAAAGCATGACTTCATTGTTGACACTGGTAGTGTTGAGTCCATTATTCCACAATCGGATCTAACTGTATTCTACCCCAGTGCCGTGATAGTGCCTACAGATGTTAACATTCGTGGTATCACTGGACATTCCGTACCTCTAGTTGGTAGTTGCACGATTCCTGTGAGATTGCCCCAAGGTACCTCTATCGATTGTAATTTTTTGGTTTCAACCTCGGGACCATCGATTATCGGACTCAAAGTTCTGCGCTCACTGCGAACTAGTATCACCTTACTGACTTCTGTGAATGTGAATGAACTCAAACAACTGATTCTTAAATGTTCTAAGGCTACAGGTGGCATGCAAATACCCAAGGTGAGACTCGAAGTTACAGGAGATCCTATATTTCTTAAGAGACGAATTATTCCATTTGGCTTACGCGAGCCTGTTCGTCAAGCATTAAATTCAATGTGTGCGAAAGGAATACTGACTCCTGTTGAATCATCGAATTGGGCAACTCCGATAGTTACCCCACTAAAGGCTGATGGTATTACTCCGAGAATTTGTGGTGACTACCGGCTAACGCTAAATACGCGGTTACTACAACGTACGTGCACCACGGAAGAGCCCGAAGATGTACTATATCGTTTATCAGGTTCCAGTGTGTTTTCAAAAATCGATCTAAAAGATGCCTACCTTCAAATACCACTGGACGAAGCCTCTAGTAACCTTACCGTGATTAACACACCTTTTGGGTTATTCCGATACAATTTCCTTCCTTTTGGTCTGAACGTTTCACCAGCTGTTTTTCAACAAGTTATGAATACTATTGCAAAAGATTTGGAGGGTGTTGAGACGTACCAAGATGACGTCATAGTGCACGCTGCTGACAAAGCTACGCATGATATGCGTCTGTTGTCTTTACTGAAGCGATTTTCTGAGTTCAATGTAGCTATTCACCCTGACAAATGCACTTTTGGTGTCCCATCATTTTCATGCCTTGGTTACATTGTGGATGGCAGCGGTTTTAAACCCGATACAAACCGCCTATCTCCTTTAGTAAATGCGCCATCACCAACCAATCTACAAGAACTGCGTTCAGTTCTAGGAGCACTTCAGTACTACTCTCGTTTTATTCCCAATTTTGCTAAACATGCAAGTTGCCTGTTTGATGTTATATCTGCCAATCAATTTTGTTGGTCCTCCAACCATGAAAAGACGTTGCGTGTACTGCTTGGTTATCTTCAGAGTTCAGCTGTTTTGAAACCATTTTCCGCCAAACATCATTCGACGATCATTACTGATGCTTCTCCCACTGGAATAGGAGCAATCCTTGAACAGTGTGGTAGACCAGTGATCTGCATTTCCCGTCGGCTTTCAAAAGCCGAACGTGGATATTCTCAGACTCAACGAGAAGCACTTGCTGTATATTGGGCTGTCAAACGGCTCCATAAGTACCTTTTTGGATCAAACTTCACCATTGCTACTGATCACGAGGCTTTAAAGTTCTTGTATCATCCAACAAAATCTCTAGCGAAGTCATCTGCCGCTATGGTGCAACGGTGGATTATTGCACTCAGTTCGTACACCTACACGATTGTTCACCGTAGTGCAAAAATGATTCCCCATGCCGATTTCTTGTCAAGAATTCCATCAAGCGACTCTGATTCAAACAATTCAGATTGTTTATTGATTCAACCATTACCAGTCAAGCGGGATGCGCTTGTTGCTGATACTAAAAGATATTTTGCTCCCATTTTTTCTGCACTACGACGTGGCTGGACGCAGCAAGAACGACGCCGATTTCCTGCTTTTTACTGTCGGCGCGAAAGCTTGTCCGTTACTCCGGATGGTTTGTTGTGTTTTGAGGATAGAGTTGTCATTCCACCGACTCAACGAGCGGCTGTTCTTGCAGATCTGCACTCTGGTCATTTGGGTGTTGACAAAATGAAATCCCTTGCACGTTTGTCATGCTGGTGGCCAGAACTGGATGCTGATATCAAGCATACTGCTAAGAATTGTGTTAAATGTGTACATAAGATTCATAACAAGTCTTCACAGTGGTATCCGTGGCCAGTCACTTGTGAAGCATTCCAACGAGTTCATGCCGACTACTGTGGTCCTTTTCTCGGTAAATACTATGCTTTAATTGTTATTGACGCGTATTCACGTTGGCCCGAAGTTTTTCTAACTATGTCTCCAAGTGCCGAATTCACACAGCAAGCATTGAGGAAAGTGTTCAGCCATGAAGGTGTACCAACTGTTTTGGTCACTGACAACGGCACGCACTTCACTGCAAAATTCCTCGAGGAATGGTTAAAAGGTCTTGGATGTCGACATCTCTTTACTGCTCCACGACATCCCCAGTCGAATGGCCTTGCTGAGAATTTTGTCCGAACACTGAAATCTGCCATTATTTCATTCTCTCCTACTACTTTTGTGGAATTGGACCGTGGGATTGATAATTTTCCAATGCAATACAGGAATGCCGTTCATTCTGTTACTGGGAAGAGTCCCGCACTTCTATTTAAATCTCGTTCGTTGCGTACAAGCCTTGACTGTGCCAAAACGGCTGATGTTACATTTTTCAAGGGTAATGATTTACGACCTGCTACAGGAATAGTACTTTCATCAAATGGCAAACGGATGGTCACAATTCTTGATTTGGATGATCTCTCTTGCCACCGGAGACACATTGACCAGGTTGAGTTCAATACCAAAGGTCAGTCTGTTAACGGCACTCCTGCTGTTTCAAATACTAATGAGCCCTTTGTAGATGATCTTATAGTATCCGAACAAAACGTATCTGAAGAACATACAACCTGTGAAGAGTCTGAAGTTTCCATTCCGAGAAGATCCGAAAGATTGCGATCAAGACCACCACTGGACTATAAACATCCACACGCTCATTCAAGGTGTGGCGGATGTGATGAACATGATTGACACTCTATTCATTGCTCTATTCATTATTCTCTTGTTTTACTATTCCATATGCTGTACACATACGCCAATTCGAATACATACGTGCTACTTGTTGCGCTGCACTGAATTCTGGATTTCTAGTTCGTCTGGTTATACTGATATACGTGCGGAACTTAACTCTCACATCTACTCTGACTTTCAGTGCTGGTTTCACATTTGAGTGAAGCGCCGTTTGCTTCACAAAATACCCGTTTCATGATCACCTCATTGCCAATTTGCTTACTTTGCAAGTGCATTTGAATACAATGCGGTTTTTAATTAGAGTACAAGGTTATGGAAACTCGGAGATTATTCTTAGCTGCCGAACGCCAGTGGGGGCTAAACCGGTGGTGGGTTGTCCAGGATTATCCAGCAAACTTATCAGATGTATGCTCTGTTACCCAGCATAACACTATTTTATTATTAGTTGTTCCGTAGGCCTGACACATAGCGCGTAGGGTTTCTGAAAAATCTTCGATACCCCCCAATCATTCTCGCCCTTTTTGGGACTGATCAGGTAGGCGCAGTCCCCGAGTTTCCTTCAACCTAATGTTCTACTTCAATCCGAATTGCATGAAATCAGTTAGGTCTCCGAGAAAACCAAAATGATATGCAAGTCGGTATATTCTACTCATCTGCTTAATCATATGCTACGTATTATACTTCAAGTTGGTCACTTCAATACGTTTCCCTCGCTCGAAACTCTATATCCCTCAAATTCGACTTGCGGTGTTTCTCCGAAACTTACGTACAAGCTTCAAACCTGGTGGTGCATCTAAGTTTCATTCGCTCTCTGGATTTACGGTGGTCTTGATGTGCGCATCTCCAAGACTGGACCTCAGTTGACAGACTTATTTGCGCCGGCTGTCTAAAGCCTTCAGGTTTCATACCAGTCGACGGCGTGACTGGTGCGTGTTTTTTCTCGACATATCCTAGGTTCCGACGCCGACAAGAAACGTTCAAGCGATATCCATCTGAGCTGCTTGGCAATGGAGCCACTCCCGAAAGGTTACCACAATTAAACCAGTTGCTTTGTCAAGGAAGAATATTAGCGCTTTTCGTTCGAGTGATATCAATGCTGTTGAGGTACCCCTCGGTGGTCAACCTAGAGTCGAAGTTCATGCACGGAAAACGGGGATCGAAACTGTCTTCCGTTCCAATCCACCACCGTATTTCATTCTAAACTCTCGTGCCTTATGGACTGAAGGTGATTACTTCCAGATAACATGGTTCACGTTTGATTATGTGGCAATTGCCTGGGGCTGGAAAGCTGCTGTTTACGGTATTTGTTCATTTTTGAGAACTCAGCTGATCCCAATCTTGCTACAGCACATGCGAATCTGGTACCGCATTTTCTTCTAACTCTTCTGTGGCAGAAGAAGGGCTTGTTGGTCCGTCTTCTAACTCTTCTGTGGCAGAAGAAGGGTTTGTTGGTCCATTGAATCCGGAGAACACCCGTAGCTTATCAATGTTCTCCTGGGTTGGCCCAAAACTTCCAAAGACTGTTAACACTTTTGTCGACAACGCAGTCAATTTTCCAGTTCAGTTTATCAGCTTGTTACCGTGCACCATGGGTACATTGGTTTAAACTGCTACGTTTTCCATCACCAGAAAGTGAAAGGGCGTGGGACATACAGCCAAGGATTGTGGGCGGTAGATTTGATACACGAGCGTCATCGACTGTGCAACTTGGCCGTTTCTGTCAGTGTCAGTGACCGTTGGTGATTAAAGATGAGGTCCCCTTCCAGGTAGGAGGCAGCTGTCGACCACGCTGAATTTACTTGTCAATGTTCCACACTTCGTTGCCGGGTTAGACACTGTTAACCCCCTTGTCGCTTTCGCTCAGCGTACGATTAAGCCAAAAGAGCTCTGCGATGCAGGCTGTCTTCTGGCATGCGGAATATAACTTCAGACTAGCGTAAACTATAAAGGAGGAGTATTTCATCTGTCGTGGGAGAGTTCCTTCTTCCTAAAACTCCCTAGCGTACCTCAGTACTGCTAATCCGATGTTCACACCAGCCCCAACCAATTCTTTGGAGACAATGATGGCCAAACACTGACAATTTTCGTAAATCCTCCGCGCATAGAGGCCATGTCCTTTCCACAGTGTAAATTCCGCTCTTGGCAGACAACCTGACATCTCGTCGGCGCCACAGTTGTCGGGGTACAGCAAAAGCTGCCCTGGCCTTCCTGATTCGAGAAGTAATCTCATCTCCAGCCAGTCCATCGGAACTTACGCAACTGACCAGGTAAAAAATTGGTTTGGTTTGTAGTTCACCCAGTCTTGTAGCATCACTTTAAACTTTGCAAATGTGAAGTGCATGACAAACTGTGTGGCAGAATGAGTTATGTTATTTAAAAGGCTTTGCAGGTCTGAAGCATCTGATCTAAGTAGAACATTATCGTCCGCTCACCCATTCTCTGTGAGCAAGCGTTCCGGGAGCATTTCCAGCTCCAAGGTTTCAGAGGCAGCTAACCACTTGAGCCATCTCGCCCCCATCGTCTTCAGCGATGGGCTGAACACTTCAAAGGACATTCCAGCTGGCCTCCTTCAACAAAACCGTTGGAAGAAGCCGGCGGGAAGAACCTCGGGAGTTGAAATGCTCCCCCACATGAAGTGCCCTCATTAGGTATATAGGTGTGGAAAGGAAAACCGTGGTCGCCAGACACTGTCAAAAGCAGCTTTCGGATCCATCTAGACGACCAACGCCGGACGTTTAATAGAGCGGCACCGTTCTAGAACTTGGCTCACGGTAAAGATGTGATCTATCTGTTTTAGGACAGCGCGGAAGCCAGCTTAATTCTCATGAATCTTTTTCTCTCGATAATCGATCAACTTGCGCAAAATAATGCCAGAGAGTCTTGCATGCCACAGCTGCCAGGCTGACGCCACAATCATTTTCGCATGACATTCTTGCTCCTGTTTTGAAGACGGGTGACGGCCAAGGTGCTCCATGCTATTATGCTTTCGTTCCAAACCTCTTGCAGTATGGTCGTCAGATTTTTCACCAGGACATCACCACCACCTTTGGAGAGTTCAGGGTGCCAACCATCAGGGGCAGATGCTTTGTCGCGTTGAATGATTGATATCTGACGCTGAAATTCCGTTGTTGAAGGCGGACTGGTATCGATCTTTCGTTCAGGCCCTTTGGGTTATTCAAAACGGGTGTGTTGAAAGAGACCTGCCGAACTTTTTTGAATTGCTCAGCCCATCGCCCAAGACGACCATTTTGTGAATGAATTGCCGTTCCGCCTTTTTCGCAAAATGTTTCACTGACGCCCGCCTTCTCTGACCCATTGATCGAATCACCTGAACTAGGGCATTTGCTGTTGCCCTCAACGAATGTCTTCCCTACCTCTTGGGTATTCGCAGGTCATATATTTTTGCTGTCACTTCTCCAGCTCGTGATTTTCCGGTGTTTGATGGATCTGCGTGCGCCTTCATAGACAACAGTTGCTGGCAGCAAAAGGCTGTGCTGATCTGGACTATATCCGTGTTGAACGACTTGGACAAACAGTTCTGAAACTCGAACGCTCACTTCCGTTCAACCTGCAATCAATCTTCGACATTTGTATGATCGTGTTTCCAGTAGCTTCATAGCCAGAGCCGCTGCTGAGACTTGTCGACGTTGATGAATAGCGCTGCTCTGCTTTGGCACGCACAATTCTGACGGGAAGTAGAACCATAGCCGGCTGCGCACAATGGAATGATCAGAGTCAACGTGCTTGCCCCAGGAGGAACGACAATCATTATTTGAAATTCATGATGGGTAATTGATAGCCACATGGTCCCGTTGAGTCAACGGTTGTCTTGCGGTTTGGGGCCTCCAAGTAATTGGTGGGAGAGTTCTGCTGGAGGTTCGTATTGGCGATGAACAGACAATAATCTGCACACGACTGAAGCAACCGCTACCCATTATCCATGCGCTCAGCATCGACTCCAAATCTTCACTCCAACTGTACGTCTTCTGGTCTGAGTCTTCCTACTTTGGCATCCATATCGCCCGCCAGCATTACCACATCAATCCTTCTTTCTGACCAAAGCCGTCGGTACACATCTTGATCAGACGCACCCTTCGCAGTCTCAGAACTGCAGTCTGTCGGGGTGTATGCTGACACCGTTTATATCATCGCATCGATGTTAATTGAGCCAGGCAACCGCACAGGTCAGAGACGGCTGTATACTGGGAGCCAGTCCAGCAAGGCACTTTCAGTCTTTGGGATGAGTGCAACACTCATATCATCGACAAAAGGAGCCGTTGTGTCCGGACCACTGGATACCTGAAGAGTGAAATGTGGAGCGCCTGACCTCATCCTAATTAGCTGGAGGTGCACTACCAGTGCAGCATTGGGACCATTGAAGAAATCTGCACACAACCAAATGCACCCCTTAGCCTTCTCTATCAACACAATGGGTGCCGCGCATGCAGAGTTGTTGGTCGGCTGGGGAACACCAATCTTCCGCAGTCGGTCTAGTTTCTGGTCAACGAGAGGTGAGGCTGCAAGTGGTAATCGGCGTTTAGGCATAAAAACTGGTTTGGCACCGGGGAACAGGCACGGTCTAGCTCTTGCTTTTGTGCACCGTCCAAGCTCGCCGGCAAATATGGATGCACATCTTTGGAGGTCTTCAAGTGAACGCTTTGGAATGTGAGTTGGTTTGAGGGCACCTCCAGGTGCTGCGTGCGTGAGGTTGCAAATAGAATTAATCAGTTTCTCCACGAGCTTCAACTTGCTGATCCAGCCCAGCCTCATGAGATCGAGTTTGGGACATGACGTCAAGTAGCACTTGGCTTTTGCCGTCGAGGCATTGAAGTTTATGAAAGAGTCAACCTCGCTAGTCGACTTCAGTTTACCACCAGAAGCATTACGTGCCCAATGTTCGGTCGGTTCTGCATGATGCTTACGAATTCGTTTCTACGTTCGTTTACTGAACAGGGTGACTTCTGAGCCCGTATCAAGCTGCGGACGAACTGGGATGTTGTTGATATGAACCGTCACGAACTTCTTTCGGTAGGCAACATGAATT
The DNA here is from genome assembly GCA_003604175.2 of Clonorchis sinensis. Lineage (NCBI taxonomy): Eukaryota > Metazoa > Platyhelminthes > Trematoda > Opisthorchiida > Opisthorchiidae > Clonorchis > Clonorchis sinensis. Next base: position 20,489,130 of record CM030375.1, read on the forward strand.
TTGCATGTCGCCGTCACCGGGTTCGACAGCGACATGTGGGCTGCACGGTGGTGTGTTGGTGGCTGAGGCCTCTGAGATCGATATGAAGCTTCTTTTTGGCCACGACGGCTCCAGCTGGAACATTTATGACGCATAAACCGGCAATAACGAGCTAAACGCCACTCGCCACAATGCCAGCAACCTGTGGGAGATTTGCTCTGTTTTCGAACGGGCTCGTTATCAGATTTCCTATGCGGGCTGGAATTCATTGCATGCACACAGCTCTTTGGATTAACAGGTGACTGGTCAATCATAACCGTGTCGTGCTTCGGACTGATGAGGTAGTGACATTCAGTAGTCAGGCTCTGCAACGTCATTTCGGCATCCTGCTTAATTTTGTTAGGCAGCCGGGTTCTAATGTCGGAATCTTGAAACGATTCGCGGATTCACGGGTTGATACACAGGATCGAGGCTTTCGCCCAAGTTTCCCGGGTCGGTTTTGTCTTTATCGTTCAGCGCTTGTCGTTCACCTGAAAGGCACAAGTGAAAAAAGGTGTAGCACTTCTCTTTAGGTTCTCAGTGTGGGGCATTATGTTTTCCAGCGCGGGCACGCGCGTAAATAAGTGTCTAATAGTGTCTTGAACTAGAGGGAGCGTGGACAACCGTCTGAGGAAGGTTATTCCACGTAGCAACTACCCAAAATGGGAAGAAAGTTTACCTAATGAAGGTGTGCGCTCTGAGCTGAAAAATCTTCTTACCATATCCCTGCCGTGAGTTTGCTGGGTCAACGGTGAAATAGCTGTTAACCAAGCCTTGTTCAAACAGGGCGTGAGAATTACGAATTGAGGGGACCGGATACAAAAATGAGGCGCTTAAGCTGATTCTCTGTCACTGGGCCGAGCTAAAGCGCTCGCATTCTCGACTGAAAACACCGACAAACGTGATTAAATCATCACTACCTTTCTTGACCAACTTCAGGCATTGGTAATGGGTATTGAACAGTGATAGTTGATCGCCGAATGTCTGGGACAGGGTTCTGACCGTTTCGTCAAAGCTGAGGTCGCGAGACAGCTTGGAGAGAATTAAATTTGTGTATCGTCCATGTTCCGGTGTGTCGAGTTTTTGCAGCAATAATCTGGCTTTTCACCCATCACGAAACTTGGACAAATCAGTGTTGCACGTCTTTGTACTGCTTTAATTAGGAGTCAAAAGTGTGACCAGAAAGAGGGTCGAATTTGGACTCCGTGATTGAGGCCGTGGTTGCATCTCTTTGGGACAAGAAGACTCGCAAATACCGGCCGCTGCAGCCTGGCATTTCGATCTCTGTGCCAGTGAGCCAACGAAATATAGTCGCCTTTCTGAAAGCTGCTTTTGTTGCCGCTAAAGTGGGTCTCGAAGCTGGCTAAATTCGATTAACATCGTGGTTTCCCGTTCGTCAATTGTAGTAACGGTATTCTCCTAAGCTTAGTTCTTGGGCTGAGCATCCCAAGCTAGCGTTTACGTCAAAAAACACCAAAGGTGCACAAGGCATACTAACACTCAAAAGAAAGTCAAGAACACTTGTACAGCGCTTCATATATATAGCGTATGCGGCGACAACTTTCCGGAAATCGTTACACCTTGTGGATGCGCCATTGGCAACCGGCATTCAACCGAAACTGGGTCATGATCGGCTATTCAGTCCAGATTTTTTACTAATCAGATTTCGGCTAGCTGCCTGACCCCCAAGGGTCCCAAACTTTCGGCCAATCTTGCGCGAAATAGGCTCTTCGAACGTGGCGGCACCTGAATGCGAGCAGTAAAACGGGATCCGTGAGGAATTGCGGTTGGCGGACCGGATCGAAAAGCTGAATCTGCTGGAGAAACAAATTAATTCTATTTGCAACCTCACTCACGCAGCCCTTGGAGCGCTCAATTGCGGACCTCCTATAAAGGTGTACATCCATGTTTGCTGGCGGGCTTGAACGGCGCACAAAACAAGAGCCAAACTGTGCCTTCTTCCTGGTGCCAAACCAGATTTTTGCCTAAACTCCGATTACCACATGCAGCCTCACCTTTCGTTCACCAGAAACTTGACCGACCACAGATGACTGGTGTTTGGCGTGAAGAGGGTTCGTGAAATGCTCTGCGGCTGTCAGTTCATTCTACTGGCCAGTCACAAGCCTCTTATTGCCTTGTTTAGCTCGATTGAAGGAATCCTGGCATATACTTCCAACTGCCTTCAGCTGTGTGCCACCAAGCTTCCGGGATGTGACTTCAAGTTCAAGTACCAGTCCACCATCAGCCTCAGAGAAGGCAATGCACTGCCGCGACTCAATGGTTCAAGTGGGTCGGAACCAGGATATAACGTAGTCGCAACATGTGCCCTGGAACCGGAAATTAATCACGTGGGATCCGAACGGCTCGCATCCTCCCGGTGAGTGTTGACATGGTCCACCAGGCCACCGACCAAGACAGTGCTGCCGCAATCAGTGGCCGCGTACCTGCAGTAAAGACGAACGATGACCTTACTTCAACTGGCGTGCCGCACCATCACTGGGCGAGGGATGCCCCTTGTTTTCAGAACGCATTGTCATCCCAAATAAGTTACAACCAGCCGTCCTGAACCAGTTTCATAAAGGGCACCTGGGAACAAACAGGTCGAGGGCCCTTGCTCATAGTTACGTCTACTGGCGTTTGATAGACTCCCAAATCAAGCAAGTCTCAACATCTTGCCTGCGGTGTGCTGAAGCATCCAAGTCACCCGTGAAAACCTACCTACGGTCGTGGCCGCGACCGACGAAAACCTGGTCTCGTCTTCACATCGATGATGCAGGTCCAGTGGGTGGCCAACACTTCTCGGTTGTGGTCGACGCCCAAAGCAAATGGTCGGAAATTTTTGCGGTAAACAGCCCCACAACTGCCACTACAGTCTTGGAACTCCTACGATTGTTCAGTAGCTTTGGAACACCAGAGACCACTGTATACCACGACGGCAGTCAGTTCACGTCGTCAGCGTTCGCAAATATTTGTCCGGAGTATGTGGCACAACGCATGTCCACTTGCCGCCGTCTCACCCCTAGGCGTATGGTCAGGCGGAAAGTTTCGTTGACAATCTGAAGCGGGTAATTCAGAAGTCAAGAGGGGAGGGATCAACGGACGAGATTTTGCAAAGGACCATGCTGGCATGTCGAGCGACGCCAAACTCCAATTCACGTGATGGAGTGTCACCGGCAGGTTCACTGCTCCGAAAGGAGGTTTGAACACCGCAAGACAGTATCCGGCCACAGAAAATGTAGGCATGTAACCGCAACACCAGAATGGAGGAACAGTTCAGGCGCCATCACAGAGCATCTGCGCGCTCCTTCAGCGAAGGCAAGAGAGTGTTGATTCGTGACTACAGCGGCGGACACTACGTGGATTCCAGGACTCATCCTTCACCGTCGTGGCAAAGTGCTCTACGAGATTCAAGTTGGCTCAGCCAGGTGGATATGGCACACAAACAAAATCTGGCCGGCAGATGCACACAACTGGCCCACAGGACCGAGTGAGTCGAGTCTAGAGATGCTTCTGGACACCTTTGATCTCGGCACCATTCCAGAAAATCCATCAGGCCAAAAAGCCTATCCCACACAAGATTGGCCAGGAATTCGAGACGCTTGCCGGTCCGGCATCAAGCCCAGATCTGATTGGTCGAAAATCTGGACCCAACAGCCAATCATGACCCAGTATTGGCCGAATGCCGGTTGCCAATGCTGCATCCAGAACGCGTCAGAATTCCCAGAAAGTTGTTACCACTTACGCTATATACTTACGTGTTTTCCTGACTTACTGTGAACTACAATAGACATGGACACAGTACGCTTTGCAAAAGCCTTTCAGGGTTCCACCCTCGACTGAAATGATGCGACAACAAATGACAATAATGGCGGTCCCGAAAATCACCGCTGTTGTCACTGTTTATGATACAAAGTCTTCTGGATAAATTCCATTCTTTGGCGAAATGCCGAGACAGAAAAATTCCCTAGTCCACGCTAGATGGTGGGACCGAGAACTTGTATCCAGACGTAGTTTTTGGCGATACCGTATCGACGAAGGATAAGCAAATGGAACAAATAGTTGGAGTATTCACCTCAGACGAAAGTTTGAACTCACTGTTTTGACGATGTCTGTTTCAACAACCGCATTCAAATGAAACTTTAACAGATCAGTTCAGAAAGCATGTGATAGGGGTTTTCTTGGTCACTCTCTCACCAATAGACACCACCAGCCATAGAGAGGTTCAGACCTTCCCTGAAGTGCTTTCCTCAAGGAAGAAACAATGTATCGAGTCCTGATTCCTTTTGTCAGACGTGCAGAACAGGATCGTGTTGAGGAACAGCGTTGCTGTTCATTCATCATCTACTGTCTCTGCTTGGTCGTCACTAGTACCACCAACCTCAGAACGATTGCACGGTAAACAGTGAAGCTTCGCTTGCTGAAAGCTTATCGCGCTGTACACGGACAAACAGCACACGAGACGATCCAAACGACTCCACCTGAACAGTAATTCTCGTTCTCCGCAATTTGCGATACCAGCTGATTTGTTGCTCCATCGCCTCATTTTGTCGTGTTTACAATCTATTCAGACATTCGTTCCATTCATAGAATACAGCAACTAACGGGAATTCAGTAGGTATACTTATAACCTGAGTGGCTTTCCTCATCTCTAGTTCACCGACCTTCCAACCGACTACCATATGTGACATCTCCCGAACGTTGCTCCATGCCTTAGCCCCTGAAGCATTTCCGGAAAAGTTTACCTATAGACCAAAGATGGTCACCTCTGGTGGGTTTTGTTCCTCTCCAGACCTTGGTCTACTCAATACCGTCCCTTCCTGAACACACAGCTCTCGTCGTTGCAAGCCAGAAGGCGATTAACCGTGTGTAATTCTAGGGTTGAGTTGAAAAACTCAGCCACTTGACTACAGACGCCTGATAAGCGTGACCTCCGGGATAATTCTGAGTTCCAGATCATCAGTTACTGATCGCGTTTTTAAGCGGAATTCCATACAGATCCCGCTTTACCGCCCGCAGTCGGGTGCTGCTTCGGCCAAAAAGCCTATCCCACACAAGATTGGCCAGGACTTCGAGACGCTTGACGGTCCGGCATCAAGCCCAGATCTGATTGGTCGAAAATCTGGACCCAACAGCCAATCATGACCCAGTACTGGCCGAATGCCGGTTGCCAATGCTGCATCCAGAACGCGTCAGAATTTCCAGAAAGTTATTACCGCTTACGCTATATATATATGAAGCGCTGTACAAATGCTCTTGACTTCGTTTGGGGCGTTATTATATCTTGTAAAACTTTGGTGGTTGTTTTGACACGCACACTAGCTTGGGAGGCTCAAACCGAGAACTAAGCTGAGAAAGTACCGTTACCACACCTGGAAACTAGGATTTTTAAATTTTGACGTAGGAACAACTTCAGCCAGGATAATTAAGTAATTCACGTACATACAAGTTATTTCGTTTCTGTGCATACTCCAGACGAATGTATCCTTTCAGGCTCTTTTTGTATGCAAATAATGTTAGAAATTCAAAAGTAACCATCAGCCTGGAGCTGCTGGGTGCATTCTACTGATGCTTATCACTAGTCTAGTAGGCTCCTAACTAAAATCAAATGTTTGGTATATCTTAGGCTATCTCAATATATGTGAAGACAAATAGCTTCTTCAAAAATTACGGTTGTCTTATTTGAAGAGACTATACAGCTATCTTTTCAAACCACTGAATTTTGTACAGTTGTATCAGCAAAGTGCTCCGAAATGTTAGGAAACTAGGACCTCTCCCCAAGAAGATCAGTGGTATGGATGACGGGGAAACCCAGTAGAAGAGATTTTATAATCCCAAAGTGTGCCCGGGTGGCTTCCAACGAAAAATGGAATATGGTTCGGTTTTTACGCCAGTTGTGGGTTTGCACAAAATTGCATTTTCGTTACAAACAAAACTAAACCGAAGATGCAATTGATTTTTGTTGACCGATATTTGTTATTTATCTTCAATAATAGCTGTTTTATTGTTTCATCATTTTGTTTTTATTTCCTAATACTAACTACCTCAAAACAACCTTATTTGCGTGACAAAACCTTTGCAATACTGCCATGGAAGAGATTAGCGCTTCGTCAGCATTAGTAGCGCATTTCGCCTGCCAGCTGAAAAATCCCAAAAAATCAACGCAATTTAACTGAAGAAATCATTTTTAGGGGAACAGGTATAGTTAAAATTTTGTTCGTGTTAACATTTTTCAATTGTAGGCATTTTAGATGCTTTTTTTGAATTTCGCGGTCTCCTTCAGATATTTTGTAACGAAACACTTTTTTCGGGCGTAAAAATAGCAACTAATTGTGCCGAATCAAAGCCCTTCAAATTGGTAATTCTCACATAATTCGACCATCAAAACCAGTTTTCGCTTTACAGTCTGAAAATGCTTGTGTGGGTATCGGGCTAATCGTATCGGGAGTTTATCAGATGTAGCATATATAATTATGTAGAGCAGTTAAGGTTAGTGCCCAATTTAATCTAAATCACAATAAACCCGATGCGTAATTAGCCATTTAAAAAAATCTTTTTTATAGACACACGTGGCTAAACCGGATTCTTTGTGGAGGATTAACTGTTGTCAGGTTTGAGGATGTTGCGTTTTGCACGTCCCCAGCAAAGTATAAATACCATGAGTCATACATAAATGATTCAGTTCAACCCTAATTAATAGTACCTGCAAAGACGCACTAAAAACATTAGCCGCAATTGGTTAAGCAGTATGAAAGCAAAATAAAACTAAGTGGATATTCTGAACAGTGAACGCCAAACTGTGGTATTGTGTCTGGAAGGCATCAAACTAGAATACTCGTAGTTGACAACTTGGGGTATAAGGCTAAACAACACGGCTAAAAGAACTAGGCTTTTAGCGACTGATGCACCAGTCTAGGACGCTTGCGCAAAATCTGTAGCAACCGTACTTCCAGGTCTACCATCCACAGGTCACTCCCTCTGACCGATCAGTCGTTAGTGTCAACGTAATGCAGACTGTACCATTCACTATCTCTCAAAAATTGCTGTTTGTTAACGATTTGCTGCAACCGTTGCAGTTATTGTTCACTTAGATTATGTTGGATATAGTTGTAAATCAGTCGAGTTTTTTCCTGAAATAGCCACGCTGACTAGCTTGGGAGCCTGGTATGTATCGTACCTATAGATAAATACTTGTATTCAAAAATGTCTTGCAGTTCAAGGATTTTTCAAAAACGAAGATGAACTAAACATGCTGTGCCGGATGAAAATATTATGTGAGACTACTGTATGTTACCGCTAGATATAAGAAAAGTGCAAGGCCTAAACGAACTAAAGTCGAACTAACTTACCATGACTTAAGTGAGCATTGTGAAGGTAGGTTCAACATCAGTCTACACTTAGCCGCTATGATGGACTTAAATTGTCAATTTAGATGGTCATTTGAGAAATATGGCACCAAACTTCTTCATATTGTGTTGCACAGGTGATTACATTTATCTAAAAACGAATGATATTGTGCGTATTCATATTTCTTTTGGCATGCTACATCACAAACTTGAGAGTAGTTGTTGGTCGTTACATCCAGCGGCCGCAAAAAAGGCTAAGAAACCTGTTTAATGGGAACACAGATGGAACAAGTAGTCATTTTTGAGGTGCTTCAAATATCTCAGTAATGCTGGGTTTACTAATAAGACGGTGGTCTTTATTCAGGGATTGTATAACTGCCAGCAGCAGCTAGTATCTTAGTAGCGAAAAAAGAGCGATAAATCCAAATTCGACTTTCCTGGAAAACTTCTGGCTCCGCGTGGCCCTAAAATGATACGGACGTAAGGACATAAAAGCCTTGCATTTTTCCGAAAAATTTAATCTCCAGAGACTACTGTCTATGATGATTGAACAAATGTACTAAAAGAAAGCTGTGCAGTTCATCAAGAAAGACTACGAAAGAGACAAATGCCTTTACATGACCGGGATAAATTCCTAAACGGCAAGGGTGTTTCTAATATGAGGTTGATTAGTCACGGTCCATCCCCAATTTCAGTTTTGTCAAAATGTTTACACTTTCGGGCTAGAAATTTTTCCCTTGTGGGTGAGATATATTTTGCTACACAAATATATAAATAACATTTATATGATGGTAAAAAACAACCATATCAAAAACAATCTGACACACCGCTGCTTATTCGTTACAAAATCAACTCTTGTCCATTCTGCTTACTCACCCTGCCTCTAGAAACTCACTGGAACCCGTCCTGTAATAGTTGCTCGCTGATAAATGTTGAGTTGATGTTCGATAATGGTAGGTGAAGCAAGACTTGAGTTTACGTTAGTGATATTTGATGTTTTCGTGTTATGTCATTGATCACGAGGCTCTCTTAAAACTGAACAAGTGGATATACATAATTATTTTCGGCGGTGTTCTAACTCGAAATAAAAAGGACACTTCATTTTTGTCCATATTGTCTCCGTATGACGTGGCTTTTCCCATAGATTCGGGCACTCTTGGAGTCGACTGTTTCAAAGATACACATATGCGTTCCACAGAAACCCTTAGCTTGGAGATTGTTGATCGGCGATTGCGTAACCGGAATTCTATAACGGTAAGATTTGTGAAGGTCACCTTTTGCATTCGTCGAATTGTAAGTGGCATGGGCTCACTTTTAATTTCTTGAACATATCCTTCTGCCTAACTGAGTGGCCCAAGTAGGCCACAAAAGGTCTCAGAAGCAAATCCCCTCCAAAAGACTGGACATATCGAAGGCCAAAGAAACAGCGGAGAATTCAGCAGAATGTGGGCTAATTTTGCACGATACATGAAGCTGCGGAGAATGTCCTAAACGCTTGCGTACTCGGGTGGTCAGAAGACAATTTCGGCCGAGGTTTTTTCTCGATAATTGCTGGGTAACTTTAGAGAAATCTTTTCGGCAACTGGTGCAGCAATTTGTGTCACTGTGTAAAAAAATACCGGTTGATATTTACATTTCACTTCCATGCGCCATCCATTTGTGTAGTATTAGATAATCCGTTGCAACATTGCTGTGTCTGGTTTCTTCATCAAACAATTAAGCGGACAAAGAAGAGCACTAAATAGGTCTGAAAAAAGTTGAATTTCTGCTGTTGGCTGAACTTTGTGCACCTCATATCATTGAGTTGTTTTTGCCAGTGTTTTTGAGAAGTCATGGGAAAATAAATTGGTGTGAGGGGTTGACCTCGTTTACTTTGTGATTTCTGCCAAAAGTCCTAACCTAGAGATGCGGTAGTGCAATTTTATGAGTATGTGGACCCGGTCACTGCTATTGCTGGTCAATGTCCAAAGTTACCCAACAATGATTTGTGGCGAATGTGCAAAAAAGCTCTCACCGCATACCGATTTGATTTTGACGGGAGATTATTCTGAAACTCAACTGAATCTCCCATTTTTGATGTTTTTAAGCAGATGAATGTGCTGCACCGGGCTCTCGCATGTTTCAGTTGGTATGGTATCCGAGATATCGCGATACATCTTGGATGCATTAAACTACAGTTAAGGTTGCTAAAAACTCCTCGACAACGGTTTCGCGCTTCTGGGTGCAGTCCTAATTGAGTGAGACGGACTACCAGTGTTTCGAATGAGGCTTAGCTGCACAATTTTAATCCATCTGTTGTTAAAAAAGCTGCGCAAGTGGAGTATTTTGACATCGTGCACGTGCACAAATAAAAAAATACTATCCTGCAACTGTGTCCTTTGGGATAATTTAAGCTCTAGTTTGAAAACTTAGATCAAAATAGGTGAAGTGTTTTTTGTTTTGCTGCGCCATGGACGTTAGTCTTTCAAGCATTTTACAGTAAAAATTGAAGTCTCTTTGCGATATGCTTATTCTCTTGTTATCTAACTTATAATTGAGCATGAACTAGAGCTTCGCGGATGGTATTATTTAACTACAAAAAGCCATTGGCCAAAAAGGATGCACAAAAGGATAAACAAAACGGTTCGTCAAACTTCAAGTGCGGCACAAGCATCAATATAGTTTTATCTCAGGCCGCAACTATGAGAAGTTAAATAGATCCATCCTTCACTTGATTTGTTTTTGCTAACTCGGCATTAAACAGCAGTGGGCTCACATTTTTATGATTATGCATAGTTAGGACTAAGTGCCTCTGAATCAAGCGAACAGACGTAAATATTTAGCAAGCCAAGTGCCCCGACTCTCTCCTGAAAGCCGACGTTGCCCTATTTTAGGCCTATTATCAAACTAAGGATGGGTAACACGCATCAAATAAGGATACAGAAGACTAAGCGTATAACCCATAGTGACTCCGCTAATTACGACCAAAGCTGACCACGGATGGTCACTGTATGCACGTTGTCCAGCACGGTGGCCAACATTTCACCAAAGTATATATAAATACATTAGCTGCTGTTGAAAAAAGGTCAGTAACACGTGGATTCAGCAGTTATAAGGTTTACTTTTGCGTTTCAACACAAGCGCACCATTACTATGCCAAACAAGCACGTGCTCTCATGTTTTGTTCTGCCTAGGTAAACCACCCTATGAACGTTTCTATTTGCTGACTGAGGCTCAGTCACTATTCAATTACACTGACATAATCAAAATGCGACCGACTGATCAAACTGTAGTATTTTGATCCAATCGACAAGAGCCATCGAAATGCATCGAAGTGCTTAATCGCACATTGGACACTTGTGAAGCACATCCGTACTCCTTTGCTTTGGCAACTGCTCATAACTGCTCATTATTGTGGCCTTCACCGATGAATTTTGGGCAAAATGGTGTCCAGGTGTCAGAGCACTTTAGGTGATGCTGTCTGCACCTCGGTACATTTTTCTGGTAGTGCCATCATTCTCCGTATCAAAAGTTTTTTTTACTTTGAGCCGAAGCTGTTTGAAGTTACCAAAGGAGATCAATATATGGAAAGTGTATTCAATACACGTGAAATTTCGACTCGCCAAAAAGGCTGTAATTTTTTGGGCTTGTACCATTTGTCCGCTAACAATTTTACATGATCCAGGCAATCCAGAGCTCTATCCGCTTGTTCATCCCAGAGGACCTTGTTGTTACAACCACATTAACGTTTGCTCCTATAGGGGCAGCATTATCAGTCGCTTTTATTCTATGACGCTCAACTGACGTCCGTAAACTGTTCCCCTATACTGGTCAGAAGGGCGTTACGCTGTGTTCGTGTGTTGAGATTAATGCTCTTATGGAGGCGCGGGCGCAAGTTTAAGTTCAAAATATTTTGACAACTTTAGCCGAACAAAAAAATTGTACGGTGAAAACAAGCGACAGTTTTAGCCGGCAGAAAATAAACGATGGAATCCGAAATTTGTTTTGTTTTCTCAAATTTTACGAACATAAAATTTCACTTCAGTCAAAGTATTCTGGTTTTTGATTTGGATGAAAATTTTCGAATTTGAGATAGTATTTTGAATTTGACTCATGTCACCGGTAAATGAGAATACAGCAATGGGTGCAGAAAATAACATCAGTCTCATATTACCAAGAATTGAGTCAAACCAACCAATTTCTAAGTCGGGTATCAGTTATTCCTAGCCGAATCTAAGGACTGCCAGGGACCACATGCCTTGCAAATGAAAGCACAATTGGCACGTTTACTTGAAATAAGCTATGGGGTTAACAACTGAGTGTTGGAGCACCGGCGGACTTATGACATGGTCGATTTTAACAATGATTCGCGCCGAAGCACGGAAAATAGCTGGGTGCATCGAAATGGACAGTTTCAGCCAAAACGAGGTTCTATCGTCATTAAATCGAAACTGGCCCAATTATTGGTATGTTCTTCAACCCTACACCTAAAACTTACGCGAAATATTATCGATGTTAGGAGTACAGATATGTCTGTGTGCTGGATGGCTCAGGTCAAACAGTCTTGCATGTTATTCCTTAATTAAATCAAAGATTTCTAATGCTAGGTTGGTAAAAACTGTCAAGTAAAAATAAACGATTTGGCTACACATTCAACAAATGTAACAAATTCCTCAACTTATCACAATTGATGGTTTGTCCTAGGGTGGCCGAATAAACAATATAAAGCAGTAAAACTCGGCAATGGTAGGCCTCGGACATGCGAGTTCTGCGATTTCTTAGTATCAGATACAGCAGTGTGAACAACCCAGACGCTTGACTATTTTGCGCACGTCATAACAATGTAAAACTCCCCCCTTTTCTACATTTGAACGTGCTTATCCACTTGTTTATGAGTCATTGTGAAGAAATTGCAGCACAAGAGGAATGATTCTATCCCCCTTTTCTACATTTGAACGTGCTTATCCACTTGTTTATGAGTCATTGTGAAGAAATTGTAGCACAGAAGGAATGATTCTGTGTCCTTTTTGGGAAAATCAAAGATCCCTGCCAGATGGCATAAAATGCTGCAAAGAGCTGACCCAGACAAAATGGTGTAGTCCTATCCTACTAGCTTTTCTGGACAGCCACAGTTTCTTTATTTCAGTCCCGAAATTGCACGCGTCAGAACCCTTTATTGATTTATTTTTTGCTCTTCCTGTAGAAAGAGCAGCTCGAGAAAGTGCAAATTTTTGGTTGGCTTTCGAGGACCTTTCCATTTCTAGCAGCATTGAGAAAAGCCTAGATTGTCTGTGAGGTAAAAATATATTCCGATTGGCTTCCAAGCCCGACCAAATTTAATTATTGAGGATGCAAAGCTATTGAAAAATGCTAACCTCTATGCACATTGCAGCACAATGACCCAAACAATGGGACGCACTCCGCGAACAAGTTGTAACCTCTATGCACATTGCAGCACAATGACTCAAACAATGGGAAGCACTCCGCGAACAAGTTTTTTAACTCAGCAACCAAAATAAACGCACATACTATGTGGGATTGCGAGTTTCAAAATGAATACTGTCCATGCAGAGAAACCGCACAATAAATACAGCGTGATGCATGATTCCTTTTACGGAAGTGTCCTGACCGCAAAATTGAACATTGAGTGCACAAAATGCCGCAAAGTAGTTTTATAGGTAGAACGAAATACGATGGAGTAGAATTCCATCTGGAGCGATCCGCAAAATAATATAATAACAAAGGGGTTTGCATAGATTGAAAATATTTGCCCCGACCTGATGCGCATTGATTAGTCATGCGTTCTGCACTAATCTTTCAGCTGACGCGAGACGGTACAAACAAAGCCATTAAATCCATTATGTCTGATGGTATTCAGCTTTGCGGTCTAGTGCAGTTACCCTAAAACTCCTTATAAATAGTCGCAGTGCATCTGATTGTGTTAAGGGTGCACAAACTCTGAACGTGTTTGGATGTATATGTATACACAAACGTCGATTTTAGGTTTCTTTGGTCTTATGGTAGCGTTTTCGGCAGGTTGTCTTTCTAGGGAGGGACATGCAGTGGTAGCAGTGCACTACTCAAGTGATGGTGGCGGTAAATGAGTATTGTTTTGAGTAATCGCTTTCATCACATCAAAGGTGAACAGCGTACAGTCATAAAAAAATGAGTGTAATGCATGAGGTGCTAATGGGAGACGGTGCATCTGCATTGGAGTTCAAGAAAACTGAGAAACTCATCACTTTATTGCATCGTGTGCACCTTTATAGGAGATTGGATATGAATTAATAAGCCAGAGATTATTGGTCGAGTTGATGTTTAAGTTTTCAACTTTCATATGCTTTTTAAGTAACTTGCACCCACTTATGAGGTGCTTGTCATTTTGTCATACTCCGCACGCTCCTCGGTTGCCGAGGAACAAAGCGTCAAATTTGTTATATAATTTTTGTAAATAATGCCGAAAAATTCAATGAAATTTGTATTGTGGTATCAATCAGGTTGCTTCCATACCATTGGACTCCTTGCAAAGTTGACTCTGTGATAGACTATAGTGAACTTTCTTAATACCCACGCGGTTTCTCCCGTTGCTTTCCTTATGGAAACACAGAAAAATTGGTCCAATGACCCCTTAGATTTTAGAGGGAACATGTGTCCCTGGATTGTCGTACTACTAGGCTATGAATAATTGAGCGACCCTAGGTTACATTCAGGCACTGAGTAAAGCTCCTTCAACGTTACTTTCGCGAGCGATATGGTATCATTAAATCTGCTAAAACAGGATGGCATACATTTATAAGATTACTGCAGTCCACACCATCTGCTCTGCGAGTTTATCATGCCCCACAGGTTATTTGACGCACACATTGGGATGGCTGAAAGCATTTATCCTCTCAACGAATCTCACGGCCATATTTTTGACCTACGCCTACTTCATCTGTCTAATAATTGTGATAATGTGGAGTTTGACGCATGCACTATGGGGATCGCAATGGTTTACTTACAATACTGAGTAAGCTGCTGCAGGAATACGAATCGAGCACAGAGCTTCATTAGCAAGGACTTAATAGAGTGGCTGACAATCTGCCAGCGGAGCTAGCTTGGGTTAGTCTGGCTGGACTGTCGACACATTCGGCGATACGGACGTTAGTTTGCCAGTTCTTTAGCAAGCGAACAATGTAGGAGCATACGGTAACGGGGGGAGAAGAATGTACGGGAGGAAAATGTTGGGCGAACAAACGCTGCATGAGCAAGTGATCATGGTGATGCATGGTTAAAAGAAGGCGAACATATACCATCAGTACGTTCAAGCACAAAAAGCCACCTTACTGCACAAGGTTTGTTCTTGACTATATTGGTGAGCCGGGAACGATTTAAGGCGTAATACGGTCAGCTCATATTGTTTACGCGATTCCGAGTGATACTTGCTATCGACAAATTATAAATGTGCTCTTGCGCATAGCACGCCTGATGCCAGGTATATTATCTTCCAAGTATATATAAAAAACCCACATCCATCATTTGATCAGGAACTCAGGATCTCTTGAGGTGTGCATTGTAAGACTGCGTGAGTTGATGGAATCTATTTGGAATAACTGGGTACTGAGTTGAATATTTCGAAGCAGAAAGCCACATGATGTTAGCGGATTGATTGAATTTTCAAACGGGAGAATAAGTGCTTTTTTAACAGTCATCTACAGTACGATAACTTGTATGCAATTTGCCAAACTTTGTTTGGTTTACCGGCATTATTCAAAGTGCAGGGTAAACACACGCGCACCTCTGAAAACCAACGGATGAATAATAAACGTCTGGTGTCAACATTCAAAGCTTTCATACTAAAAAGATTATGGTAACAACACCTTTATTCCGCTAAAACTAACAAAAATCAGTTTAACAAGAAAAAACAAAAGCAAGCATTCTCAGTCATGGAGAACAATTAATTCATCAAGATAAAAGCACGAAAACGCAGACTTTAAGGACAAGAAAACCTTCAGAAGCGTTCCGAGAACCCACCGAAATAATAGATCTATGATACGAACGCCAAATTGAGCGTTCTGTTAACTGCGGGTGTGATTTTTCAATCTATCACAGATGGCAGTCCATATCGTTTGCATCAGTAGTGGGCACCAATTAAGTTGTCACGCGTCTGCACTTAGGAGGATATTTTATACGTGGAAAAATTAGCCGACATAACCCAGAAAATTCCCTTGCGTACACATTGGTTGAGGCAACACAAAAATAATGATGAAATAAAAAAATGCAATAATATGACTCGCATCTTAAGTCGACCTTAATAACGCTTCACTCTATTTTCCTCATTGGCATTTTGAAATGATGCATTGTACCAGGTTATGTTCTCTTTATATCTATAAGTCTACCCGTCAAATTCTGCTAGCTTAGGTAAAAACCACAGAGTTATGTGCATTTGATTAGTAATTTGGAGCTTCCGATTTAGTAAATAACATATAGTACTTTATCGCGTCAGTGCATTTGAGAACTTATTTTTGGTTCGGTTCATCAGAAATGGCATATCAGATTTGCCCACCCCTCACTGGATGCCTTACCTGACTCGGAATTAAATAATTCATGATAAATTTCTCCATTAATTTCGTCCTCGAGAATTTATTCCGAGGGAGGAATTCTACTCTGGCTCAGCCCCATATGCGGCGTGGTACAAGTGCATCTAAGGGGCCAAATAATTTTCTTGGCCATCCATAAACGTTGAATCTTGTTTGGCAAACTACATCAGGCTTGGTGTCTTTTCCAACCAGAAATCAGTAGGGCGGTCACTGAATCAACAATATTCTGTTAGTTTCTTCTCCGAACTAGGCTCTACCTTTATAAGCGTTTCATCTCTAATCGAGCTTATTCCATGAACGCAAAAGCATGTGCGCGTCAGTAGCTTTACGTATGTTACCAAAAAACAGCCTAAATTAAACGAATGGCAGTCCAGCAAAGAGACGTTTACATTATTACACGCAAACCACGGCCAGTGTGCATTAGGTGATAAACGTTTCAAATGGCCCCATCGTTTACTGTCATGAAGTTATCCAAATCGATACAAATGAGCGTAGGAACTATGCTATTTCACCGCACATAAAAACGCATTGTGCAAACGCTTCTCTACAATGATGGTCTACGATGAGCCCTCACCGGATACTCATGTCATTTATGCGGCTCTCTTCAAATGCCAAGTAGTCTTCACATCCGTAGTTCACGGTACACAGTGTCCCATGCACCGAGCTGACTCTCAAAGGGACGCCTTGACACGTTGTCCAGGAGAGTGAGCATATCACTCACGTTTGACCAGTCATCCTTCTGTCCAAGCGTAATTATTCTGGTGAATCCACAACCCTACACTCGAGTTTCGCTCTTGTCCGTGCTCACCAGCAGTGTATATTCAATGACCGTGCCGGGGTTTGAACTCCGGACACCTGACATGCGAAGTGAGCGTGTGACCACTACTCAACCGGGGCAGGTTAGAGGCATTTGAATTTTCACTTCTGAATGTGCGAAAGTGAGATCGTTTGAGCGGTGTGATTGGTGTGCCCACAACGTCATCGAACGACTACTCAGTAACTGTCCTAGTTGTGACGACTGATTGACCCGCCTGTCAGCACTTCCCAGTCGGGTAGCACCACAGACTCATGAAACGCTCTGGACAACATTTTGATATCTGTTGCGGGGTTTGCGGGATATGTATTGTTCATATTCACATCGATGTCGTTTGAAAAGCAATCCTTCTGTCCTGGCGTAATTATTCTAGTGAGTCCACACCAAAGAGAGGCACTGGACATGAGTTTTGCTCTCATTAGAGCTCACTAGCAGTGCATAATTAATGGCCTTGCCGTGGTTTGAACTCCGGACACCAAACATGCGAGGCGAGCGTGTTACCACTACTCCACCAGCGCATCCTGTACATTCATCAAATTGCTTTGTACAGATATATCAAACCAGTTCGAAGTCACCATCATTGCTAGTGCTGAAAAATCCACAAAAAAATGTGTCGTCGTCTGAGTCAAGTTGGCGCAACAAGACTCACTTTTGTTAATGTGATCGACTGTGGAAACATCATAAGACTTCATCCCAACTCGTCCCCGAGTTTCCTTGTGTACACAGACTAGGAGTACGTTTCCAGGACGCATCAGAAGTTTGTGGGCTCACGTGCAACATCTCAGCCCTAGTAGGCTAAATATATAAAAATCCATCCAGGTTTTTTACTCCTGCATGGGCCAGCGACAAGCTCGAAGAAACTAGTTGCTGCATAGGTTCTTCCTGAAACACCCGGTAAGCGTAATGTACATCAGAGAAGAAGAAATTATGTAGGATTATAACACTTGGCTTCTCACTACCAAACATCCAAACACAGCGTTTGCACGTCACTGAGACACGTTTGCTTTTAACAAATTGCGAAAGCGTTGTTCCATTCAGCATGCCCAGTGTCGGGAAAATTAACTGCCAACTAGCCAAATTTCAAACTCCTCACTTGACTTAAAAACAGTATCACTAGTGGCTCTTTAGATGCGCTAGGAATTATAACAACGAACTGGACTTGTAAAACATGCCTTTGACGACAGTCTCATTTTGCTATTTTGCCGATTAGTTGTCACTTTTTGAAACGCTGTAAATTACACGAATGATGAAACTGATGTCGATTTTTCAGTCCATTGCACATTTCCTCAAAATCTACCTGTGCGCGAAATCCCAAAGTCCCGTTTCTTATATCATTTAGCGAGGTTGTTGATTTCACACTCATGCTGGCTAGTTGGATGGAGGGAGCGCAAAGGGTATTTTTCTTACATATGGGAAACTAATGAAGCAGTCATTAGTGATATCCAAATAGTTCCCTGACAGCAAACTGTTCACCTTAACGCGTGAACGTAAGCCAGGGCACAACACCAATTCGCTGTTCTAAACAACCAGCAACAGTCTAATTAGTTGATCCTAGGTCTCGCAAGGTCTGCCAATTTAAAAATGGTTAACTCCGTAGGAATCTCGCGAAAATATTCAATGGGTTAAATGGCAACAGGGTGCAGGTATTTCTTGGTGGCCACAGCTACAATAAATTGAGCAAGGTAGATGGAATGCCGTAAGTCATTCTCAAAGAAATAGCTTGTAACCTCTTGTAGGTTGAGCTCAGTGAGATTCGTGAGAACAACAAAGCTTAGGAACCCAGCTAAACAGAGTGAAGCAATTTCAGTTTCATTGTTCCTCGGATTAGCTTATCTGATGAAACATCATATTAACGTGTCACGTACGTATGAGTTCAGTATATTTTCACGCAGTAGTTTGATGCGAATAGGGACGGACACGTCCAAACAAGATCATATTCTGCGTTCAAAGCGGCCATGTAAAAATCAAAATGTGAATTGGCAAAACAGTAGCTAGTCGAAACTTATACGCAGCAAGGTGGGTTGGATGATGATCAATTTGGGATTTCACAACACTGTCCGGGATTTTCTTTTCTTCCTCTGATATTTTATGTGCACACTATTCATTGGGTTTGTCCCAGCTAAGCTCCAGGTTTAGAAGGAATTTTTGGGCTCATTATCATCTCAGGAATACCAAAGACAAAATTTATATTGCCCGACTGCCACACATTTGTTTTCACATTGATGTAAGTACACACAGCGGATGAATGCGACTTATGCACGTCTTGCAGCTGCGAAATCCTGTTAAATCAACTCCGCATTAATGACCGTCAGGTTGTGAAGTCAGCGTGCCACTTTCCGTGATAGTATTGCTGTAGCGAGTGACTTTATTTGAAGGAATTTGACGACATCAGCGACCATTGACTCGGTAGACAAGAATGAGTGAGTGAACGAGGGGCACGTAGGATTTTATTCGGTATACCGCTGTCATAATTTAGCTGACGGTGCATTTGGCTATACACGGAGCAGGAATATTGTGTAAAGGAAACCGCCAGCAAGCTCCCTCTTTAAATTAGTTTCCGCGGTCCAGGTTTATCAGTCCAGGTAGAAGCCTAGTATTGGGCACCAAGAGGTGCGATAGATAAAAAGCTAGTCGAAACTCCTAGTAAACTTGCCAGCGTTTTCAAATTGGTGTAGACACCGCGCCCAGGATAGTGCAAACCGCGATTTAAAGAAGCTGTAGTAGACCCTTCCCACTCGAAGCGAACCGTGTACGTGGCAGGAGTTACCGATTGATATTTATCGTCTATCAACAGTTCCAAAAGCTGCCAAATTTCATGTGTGAGTTCTTTTAGGACTATCGATCTTCAAGCTTAGTGCAACTGCATATTTCAAACTTTTCTTATATTTGCTGTCAAGTTGGATGTTTCCGTGGCCCGAGCAACTGTATAATGCTGATGATGGCTGTGAATACGGAGAAGACAGTTTATTCACAATTCGGATTCAACGGAGAATAATATGGCTGAAATCGCAGAACATAATGCATGTTGCCCTGGATTGCAGCGGATGACGAGAAATATATGCTCCAGGTGGATTTTCACTGGAATGATCACTGTCACCGCTTTTTGTTACAACATCTTTGTAGTACCACTTATGCCGGTCATAAGTAATGCGCATGTTTCTTCGATTAATCCGTCGCCTACAGTCGATGAAACGACTTGTTTAGGGGATAAGACTACACTCATCTGCTGATTTGTTGCCACGGACTATTTGAAAACAACGTATTCCTGTGTCATTTAGGTGGTATTTGAATAGCCACATCTTATGACAGAGTTTTACGACTATGAACAGACTTTACAAAACGTATCTGCGTACTAGCCAAGAGGAATGGACGAAGACACCTTTCTCTCATGTTTATTATGATGCTCACTTAAAGCCTCTAAAGACCCACCGGAGAGAAACGCCTCTGTTAAGGAAATTACTTCATATATCGATTATAATTTATCGCCTCAAGTAAAGTAGTTAGCCAAAGACTTCGTCAGACCGCCATCAACAGTTCGTCAATAACTAGGCTGTTTCCCGTCCTTTCAATGAATCAGGCTCTTCCGTGTTAAACGTTCCTTTCACTGCTGAAGTGATATTATTCGTATGTCTTTGAATCAGCGGTTATGCGCTGGTTTGTGGTGTTCATGCATTGATATAACTGTCTGGTTTGGACTGGCATTCACTTATATTTTATTGGTTTCTTGCGTAGCAAGCAGAATGAATACCACGCATTAGGCATGCACTACTATCGTTGGCAAACAGCTTTTGTACTGTTGGAAGGATTAGTGATGAAACGTTTGCAAAAGAACAGTCTACCTCGGGAGAAGTACGAACAAAGTCACTTTCGTCGCCAGCGTTCACGTTCACGGTTACAAACAGCGTATGACTGGCTTTATTTCGTGAAACAGGCTTTGATTCGAGGGCGAATCGAATTATTCAGGAAGTATACACGTTCAAGAATAAGAGATGCGGGGCAATTCAATTAGGAGTTTTTGGTGAATTAAAATTTTACATACAAACCAAGGTGGCCAGTTCAGCTTATCAACAGAATCGCACTCGCATCCTCATTTTTTTTGACGTCCTGCATCATCGTGATCAGTGCTAGCTTCATTGTGAAAGCATAATTTGAGGAGAGTTCTCTTAGATAGAAGGTGCCACATACAAATTGTGGGTAGGCTAAGTTGCTCAAGGAAATTACTATTTTTTCAGGGACATACTTTTCGCGATCCTAAAAATTATCAAAATGTTTTTACTCTGAGGTTATACTACGTGTGCACACACTCCCGACTCAGATCGATATGTAAATATTTTCACTAGTTTTAAGGGAATGTCTCGGATTACCAACCATGCGACCATCTGGTTCTTGTGGGCCAATTATATCCCATTGTATCGTTTTTGTAATAATCAACCTATCAAACCACATTGCTCTCAGGTATGGGAAACCCGAATAAGGACAAAATATAAGCACAAGAAAAACAGGCTGACGGGCATACTCAGCAATCCGTGAGAAGGAATGGATCTGTTCCATTTCCTATTCATGTTGTCTTGTTTGCCATCTTCCAAAACGGCTCAAAATCGACGTAAGTTTCCCTCATTATCCCAAAATGTCGTACGCTGAAATCCAGTCAAGAGAATTCGGAATAGTAATGAGCTAACCAAATTCACTTCCCCATTGGGTAAGTGAAATTTCAGTTGCTTGTTTAGCAACACAGAGGGCCAGCATTGAGTTGGAGAAATAACTGATAACAAACAAGAGTTATGCTTTGTATCCCCATTCAGTAGTACGCCCTTTTAACTGAAACCATGATTTATTCGCGCACTGAATCTCACATCTATGTACCTATATACCGACAAAAAGAAGCCCGCGATTTTTCCAAGTCCTTGGATTTCGACGCCTTGTGCATCACAACAAGAGCAAATTGGCCTGATAAACGTGTTTGTACATGCATACACATGAATATACACACGATGAGTGTTCTGCTAGATGCGATCATTTTACGTTGTTGATAACAGCATTCGGAACAGATTTGGTTACAATATCACCACATATGTTAAATATGTATCTACCGTATACGTACATTATATATATATGCATGTATATATTTATATGCGTATATGTATATATACATCACCATTCAATACATACTATATGTTGATTCTTTTCTTCTATCCTTATTTTGTACAACGGTATTCCCAGTTTTTGTTATTCCGCCTTTGCGCCTATACCAACTTTCTTGTTTTTGACCTGAACGTAAACCGTTCTTTGACCTTGTCAATGCACGTGTTGTTTAAGTCAACACGTGGTTTCGTTGTCTTGTTGACACGTGTTTTTGAGTCGGTGTGGACTTTGGGATCCTTTAGGAATTAGCAGTTCCTAAACCGGTGTATAGAAGCCGGCGTAGTCCCACGATTTGAGGTTTGTAAAGCTTTGTTATTTTTATTATCGTATTAACAGTACCGCATTTGTAGATAAACCTCCATTTGAACGCTTTGGCTTTTGGGGTTTTGCGCGTAACTCAACGTGGTCCAACAGATTGCTGGAAACAATTTATACTATACCAGTCTTTTTCAATAAATGTTTAGCATATTTATATAACTTTCTTTTAAAACGTGGGATCTTCTCCAGATGCAAATCTGCTGTATATATTAAACATTATCTCAAGATATTAGAGCATTCGTCACGAACCTTTGCGCTCTGCACACCTCCTAAAAAAGATAACATGCATCCGATTGCATTCATGTACTGGATTGTGTACACGGACAGTAATCACTCACAGGTTATCTGTGCCTTTATTTTAGTTGCCGAGTTAAACAACCTCCTCGCGGAGTACGTTCCACTATGTGAGTAATTATAATTGAATGTGTGTGTGTGTCAGTTATTACTTTTCACCACCTTTGGGTTTTCAATAAATAAAGTTAGTCGGCCCAGCGAAACGCGCGGAACTCACTGGTTCCCTGTAGACAATCTAGGTTTTCCTTGATACTGCAAAAATTGTGCGGGTCCTCAAATATAAAAACCAACTGTTGCATTTTCTTATCGTCTTTGATCTTTAGAGTGATTACTAATTGAGGTGACATGTTGTTGTGAGTCGTGAAGATTTGGAAAAGTGCAGGTATAATCGCCAGGATATTACTTGTTCCGGGCGACCAAAAGCAAATATGTGTTTGCCATTCATAAAACGCACCCAATTTGCGAATGTTTATGTATATATTTCCATCGATACACGCCGGTTTTCTAGAAATCTTTGGTGCAACTGAAGATAATCACAGCGGTTTGTGCTCTCAGGTCAGCATATTACCCTATTCGAAGGACATATCGCTAATTCGAGCACCGATTATCGGATATATGAAATTTAAATGGGAGTTTGCCCCAGGTTTTTTTATCATTGAGAGTGTAACCTGGTTTTATTAGCCCATCCGTTTGCCCGTACCACGCATTCGACCCAAATTATTTATTGGTTTCCTGCAGCCAGCTAGTACCAGTGATTTTACGCCAGTGGCCGTTGAAAAATAGATCATCTGCAAGGTGTACCGATTTCAGTTTATAGAGAATATTCAGCTATATTCACAAAATACGCATTCGACAAAACTGGCATCAGCAGATAGTCGAATTCGACCATTTCGCCCTTGCATGTAATCTACCCTCACCACTACCGCCGCTCCGCCGTAGTAATGTCTAACCTCAAACCTCGCTCTGCACCCTTTGCCATACCAGGACGTGTGTACGGTCCCCCTTAAGTTTGATGCACTCGAAATTATTTAGAGGCGCAGCTGCTGGCCCGCAGGCAGTTTCCAGAATTATAGGCTAAGTACCCCGATGAAATGACCTAAGAATTTGTGTTTTAACGCGGAACAATAACGATCATTTTGACTCCATTATTCGATTTCAAGCAACTAGCTTTGCACTTATCAGTAATTCTTTGATTCATGTGGTACGCATTGAGGCCATCTTCTCCGGAAATTAGTCGAAGATGAAACAATTCGTGTGATTACATTTGTTGGTTGCATCTATTCCGACACATTTCAGTCTCGGGATGAGAAACTTTAACAGGCTAGCCGAATCCATATATTTCTTTGTCATAAGAAATGACGGATGATTCCATAGATTTCACGCAAACACTGAAAGCAAGCAAATCAACAAATGTGCTCTACGACCGGATATCATTGTGCTCTCACTCCCCTGATGTACTCGCAGACTACGGTTTCCCATAATTTAGTCGTTCTGTGCTCTCACTCCCCTGATGTACTCGCAGATCACGATTTCCCATAATTTAGTCGTTCAGCTCCTATGCTGTCCTACTTGTCCTTGGAAGCATTTTCATTTGGTTTTCCCAGATTAGCTGGCGTAAATGTTACTTGTGATGATGCTTGTTAATTTTTGGGAATTCGGAATCCTCGTTTTCGAATTTCCCCGATGATAACTCAGAGTACTCTCAAGTGACTGACCAGAGTTCCTTAAAATCTTTGTTTCGATAAACATATGAACAGTGATGCGATTATGGTTAGTATCAATAACACAGTCGGGTTTTTTGTCGCCCCTTACAGAATGGTATCGGCGGACTAGATTCTGTAGTGCAAAACGCACATATAACTACGTAATTCAGAGTGATTGGAACAACACGGGGTTTGTAAAAATGCCGATGGATAGTACTCTTGCTTCTCCCGGTCGACAGCATTTTTTTGTTGAAGGTGTACTTTTAGACTGTACCTTTCGGTTGAGTTTTTACCCATAATTAGAAACCCACGCATAGCCCAATCCTATAATCAGCAGGTTGTCCATCGGGAGACAACTTGTGCTTTTAAGCAAGAAATGCGTGTGTGATGTCAAACTTTATTTGCATGCAGCCTGTCTTATTTTGACCTGTTTTTCTTTCCAAGCAGCTGTCCCTTACAATACAAACAAGCCCCCCACGGAAATAAACGCTAATGTCAATGTTCCGGAACGACTTGAAGAGAAAATTAATTGCAACGCCACAGTGCCAGGACAAAATTACGCCAATCATTCACCAGTTCAAGCCGCAACAACGGACAG